>LZPO01027553.1:87358-104755 GCA_001675575.1 Neotoma lepida
GACAGCCTACAGAATGGGAAAAGATCTTCACCAACCCCACATCAGATAAAGGGCTTATCTCCAAAATATATAAAGAACTCAAAAAACTAGACATCAAAATATCTAACAAACCAATTAGAAAATGGGCCACAGAGCTAAACAGAGAATTCTCAACAGAAGAATCTCAGATGGCGAGAGACATTTGAGGCATTGCTCAACATCCTTAGTCATCAGGGAAATGCAAATCAAAACAACTTTGAGATACCATCTTACACCTGTCAGAGTGATTAATTTTCATTATCACTCAAATAAAATCCTCAGTCATTTCACTGTGAGTTTACTTTTAGTGTGTGTGGGGAAGACGTCTATTCACTTACAGTACACCAGATGTCTACAGTACAAACAGTAATGTCACAAATGATTGAAGCTAAATTTACAATGAACAATACATGTTGAGTAGTTGACTTAAAAGGACAAATTTCAGACTTCAACCCTGGCTATTATTAGTATTTGTGTGTGAGTGTGTAAACGTGTTTCCAAATTGCATCTGTCTCTGTATGACCGTGTATGTCTGTGCATGTGTTTGCATGTGTGCCAGAGGCTAGCCCTTTGTGTTGTTTTTCATGTGCTTTCCACCATGTCTTTTGAGACAAGGTCTCTCACTTGCTGATTCAGATACACTAGATGACTAGGGGGAGAGAGAGAGAAGGAGGGAGAGAGAGAGAGAGAAGGAGGGAGAGAGAGAGAGAGAGAGAGAGAGAGAGAGAGAGAGAGAGAGAGAGAGAGAGAGAGAGAGAGTGTGGCATGGGATTTTGAAACCTCAAAGCCTACCCTGAGTGGCACACCTCCCCCATCAAGGCAACACCTCCTAATCCTTCCCAAACAACTCTACAAACTAAGGACAAAGCATTCAAATAGATGAGGCTATGGGGGCCATTCTCATTCAAACCACCACACAATTCCAGTTTACAGTGGATCTTTGATGGAAAGTCATGGCGGCAGGAGCTCACAATGGCAAATCACAATGGGATTAACCCAGCCTGTTGCATCTGATGTAGCTTTTCTCACTGGCTTCACATACAGGTGTCAGCTCTGTGAGATCTTCACCACAGTTGCTTTACCAGCTCATCACCAAAACGCACTTGTGGTGATATTTTATTTGTGCTCTAATAAATAAAACTTATCTGGGGATCAGAGGACAGAGCCAGCCCCTAGGTTAGATATAGAGGCCAGACAGTGATGGACTCTCTGTTGAAGGAAAAGGCTGTAGCTCTTTGATGAGAAAAGGCTTGGCATGTGTGAAACACTCTCCCTGTTCCTAAGCATGGAGAGCAGTCCATTTCCTGAAAGAGCTGGTGCTAGAGGAGGCCCTGGGCTTTTGTCTTTCAACAAAAGTGGGTGGATGTTGTGGAATATCAGTTTCAGATGTGTTACATTTGTTTATGCTGTGGAACATTTATTTCATGCTGCAAAGATATGTTGCATTCTTTTATATTGCATTTGTTTAACTCTGTAAAGCTGTATTACTTGTCTGTCTAAATCACCTGATTGGTCTAACAAAGAGCCAAATGGTCAGTAGCTAGGCAGGAGTGAGAAATAGGCAGGGGCGTCAGGCAGAGAGAATAAATAGGAAGAGAAATCTAGGTTCAAGAGGAAAGCAAGGAGCAGGAAAAGGAGAAGGAGAGGAGGACACCAGGGGCCAGCCACTCAGCCACACAGCTAGCCACTGAGTAAGAAGGAAAGGAAGTCCAGAGACAAACCATAGTTAAAGAGAAATGGGATAATTTAAGTTAGAAAAGCTGCTAGAAACAAGCCAAGCTAAGACCAGGAATTCGTAAGTAAGAATAAGTCTCCCGGGCTGGAGAGGTGGCTCAGAGGTTAAGAGCACTGCCTGCTCTTCCAGAGGTCCTGAGTTCAATTCCCAGCAACCACATGGTGGCTCACAACCATCTGTAATGAGATCTGGTGCCCTCTTCTGTATACATAATAAACAAATCTAAAAAATAAAAAAAAAAAAGAATATGTCTCCCTGTATTTATTTGGGAGCTGGGTAATGGGCCCCCAAAGAGTAAAAACAAACAAAAAAACAAACAAACTACAGGTGTAGCTTTGATTGATATGAAGGACCCTGAGAGAAGGGCAAGGATGTTAGCCTCACTGGAACCAAGGGCAACAATGGCCAATCAGAACATGAGAGGATTATCAGCTTTCCCTCTTGTTCCAATGTTTGCAGCCAGGCACTTAAGGAAGTCAAAGGGAGGGTCCTCCACCAGAAAGGGCTTTTTACAATCAATCAATCAAACCCCAAACCTTGCAGCAAACATTATATTTAAGATGAAAGACTAATCTTTCTCTCCTCTAATCCTGGGACAAAGTTAGACGTATGTTCTGACCACGCCATTTCAGCACTGCACTGGAGTCCTATCTAGTGCAAGATCAAGAAGATGGAGAGATTGAAATGGAAACTAAGAACATTGATAGCATTTGCAAGACATAGAGAATACCAAGGGACATGCCAAAAGAAACCCAAAGCAACAAACAAACACATAAAACCCACAAAGGAAAATATGATCAGGTTTTAAAGGTCATAGTGTATAATGTCAGTACTGAAAACTAAATTGTTTTTCTATATGCCAATAATGAAATTTGGAGTCAACATTTTTTTAAAGTACACTTTATAATAGTATCATATACGAAGCCAGTCCTGGTGGTGTTTCAGATCCAAAAGAAACCCCAATTTCCCAAACTCTAAAAGGCTGTCCACATATCCAGATAGGAGCTCAAGCTGGACTATAGTGTTTCTGGTAGTTAGATAAAAACCAGCATTCCTCAGGAATTTGTGAAGTCCCTTCCCATCTGCTAAAAGGAGTAACTACCCTTATCTCTAGCTGAAGGGACATACGGTTCCCGTCAAAGCACATGCTGACTTCTTGGCTCCCTTGGTGTCACAAGTACCTGTTACAGGCATCCATGCTGGCATCCTAGCCCTCTCACCTTCTTCTCTACCTTAAACTTCTTCCAGCTCAGGGCCTTCCCTCCCCACAGCGCCTCATCCCTCTTCCAACTCAGCGATCCTCCCAGCCTCACCATTTTCTCCTCCGGCAATTCTCGCTATGCTTCTCTGTTCTCCATCTCTGGTTATTCTCTCTCGTCTCACAGACAGCCCTGGCCATGTCCAGTCTGTTTCTTTCTCTGTCTGCTCTGAACTCTGCTCTCTGTTCCCTCTCAGATCAACAATAGAAACCTGCCTTCCCTTTAACCACACCATGGAGTGGTCGTGTTTGCAGTTTCTTTGCTGTGCCCCCCCTGTATAGAGTGAGATCTTTAGTCCCAGCTCTTGGAAGCCTGGACAAAAGGATGTGATTTCCAGGTCTTCATGGGCTACGTGGTGAGATCCTGTCACAAAAGGGAAAAGAAAGAGAAACAATTAAAAAATATATGCAATGTCTTCATGTCAATATCTACAAGACTTTTTTCTGTCTGTCTGTCTGTCTGTCTGTCTGTCTGTCTGTCTTTCTGTGTGTATGTTTGTGCATCTCTGTGTGTGTATGTGCATGTGTGCCATGGTATGTATGTGAAGGTCAGAGGACAATTTTTAGGAGTGAGTTCTCTCCTCTGGCCGTGTATATTCTAGGGATCAAACTCACACTTAGTGTCGAGTGTCTTTACTTGCTGAGTAATCACGCTGCCTTACAAGTCATTTTGTTTCTTTTTCTCGACAAGCTGAAAGAAGAAAAAGAGTGAAATGATTAGAGAGACACATGGTATTGAAAGTTCAGAAGACTCACTATCAGTAGGAAATAAATTAGTTTTTAAAACAGTGAATGGATTTATTGCTGCCAAATCAACTACCTTAAAATTTCTTTTTTTAAATAGAGGAGCTTAGTCTAACAGTTACATGAACAGGGGAATGAGGAGAATGGCAAAGTCATTTGGAGAAAGAGCAGTTGAAATACATGACAGATAAAGATTAATATTGGGCACCTAATTGGTTGTAATGAAATCTTTTTGTAAAACCTTTCATCAAGTTGAGGAACCCTTTGATTTGGGATTTGTTGGGGATTTTAACACTAAAATATTTTTACAGTTCTGTCAAATGCTTCTTCTGCATCATTCATATACTTGTTATAGAAGCCATTGCTGTTGGGTTTGGTAATTGATTAATACTTGATAGAGGTCTCCAATTTTGTTTTTAGGCCATATCAATAATGATGACATTAATTGGTTTGTGGTCTGATTTCTAGTAATGTATTCACTAGATTTTGGCATCAAATTCATGCTGATCTTAAGTTCTACTGTTACTTGACAAAATTTTATATTGTATTGCTATGTGATACATAATATTTATATATTGTGATACATTATATATATATATATATATTTGTAAGTGCCGTCTTATCAGACATGATTAAATATAAATAATTAACCAAGAATAGAGCCTTAGCAGTGAGCATTTGTACAAGAACTGACTTTCTGAGGATCCTAATTTTCAGTGCCCAGACAGAATACAGACTATGAACACTTCATCCTTGTCTCTAATTAGAACCTCTGAGAAATCCACCCTGGGGGAACACAAACTTGGCAGCCATCTTCATGGAAGCACAATCTCCAGGGATGGAGAATCAACTTATTCACTCCCAACCACCCAAGCTTGACCAGAGAGAGCCACACGCCTCATTCTAAATGTTCTCTTCTAGGGAGAAAAGGTCCTTCCCTTCTAAGCTTTACCTGTGGATTTCTCAAAACCCAGCCTCCAACATGGCACCAGCAGAGACAGAACTTACCTGAAGACACCTGACAGCCGTCCAGAGCACCCAGGTAAGGTGGCTGAGGAAGCAGCAGAGGCTGCCCCCACAGCAGGCAGACTCCATGGACTTGAGCACATGGGTTGACATGGAAAGAACTTCATTCAATCCCTGTTCATCTGACCAAGTTCAGAGGAAGCAAAGTATCACACTCCTACATGTCCATGCCTTGTTCTGCCATGAGGTGCTCTGCACTAGGACACAGTGGAAGCTGCAAAGTGGGCAGAGGAAGCAGAAGGATGTAAAGGAGGTTAGTGGGTTAGGAGCAGCACTGCAGGCAGTTAAAAAGTCTGTTTAGAAGCAGAGGCTGGCGCAGAGAGGGAGTGAGGGAGAAAGACACATGCACAGAGAGAAACACAGAGAGAGACACACAGAGAGAGACAGAGACACAGAGACACACACACAAGGAGAGACAGACACAGGGAGAGACAGAGAAACAGAGACAGAGAATGTCATTATTTTTTCCTGGTCTTCATATTTGTTCTGTGTCCATGCTCCGGGGTGTGCAGGTGTATAATGAAGGTGTCTCAAAATGTGGCTGCTTGGATGCTACTGAAAGCAACAGGGAAGTGTTGACTTCAACTGGAGTCCAGAGACAAAGCAGTCATTAAGGTTCAGGGTCTCAAACACTCAGTGATGCAGACATGTCTGCACATCTGGCAGCTCATACACACAGGACACTTCCACAACTCATGGAAATCAATGCAGCAAAACAGACACATATTAGGATACATATACATATATCTTTTTTTACAGTCATGGCAGCAGAGTTCTGTCTGCATAAGGAAGCTTAGGAGAAATGGAATTGAAATCCAAAAGTTGGAGTTGAAGGGCCAATCAAAGGAAGAGGCATCTGTTCATGATGTGCTGGTGTCCTGTGGAAGCCGTACACATAGGGCTTAAACCATGACATGTTAGTATTATTCCAAGCAACTGACCACTCCAGTGTCCACCATCTCTTAATGAATAGTGTAAGAAAACATGGAATAACTACAGCTTAACACTCTCAGGATTGAGCCTTAGCTGTGGTCTTGTCCAACTGGAACAAGTTGTCTTTACATCTCTTTGTGCCTCTTTTTCTATTTCTTTGNTAGGAAACTCTCTGGCTTCTGGAGCATTAGCATCTATAGTCAAAGGACACTTTTGTTAGTCCTTATGGACTATTGCTCATTCACTTTCTCACCTCTCTGCTTCTGTAGTTCCTGTGACCCATTGGAAGCATAGTCTAGCTTTTTAAATTTGATTTTTTTTGTGTGTGTGTGTTTGTGTGTGTGTGTGTGTGTACATGGATGTGTGTGTGTTTGTGTGTGTGTGTGTGTGTGTGTGTGTGTGTACATGGATGTGTTAGTGTAGGTGCACATGTGCCACAGCACTCATATGGAGATCTGTTTCTCACTTCACCATGAAAGCACTGGGATGAAGACAAGCCTATGGTGTGGAGTTTTATGTGAGTTCTGGGGATTTGAACTCAGGTCTTCACACTTACATGGCACAAGCTTTACCCACTGAGCCACTTCCCCAGCCCTCCTAGCTTCACTGTCATTGTTACATTGTTCTCCATCCATTGCAACACTCTGGAAGTTAACCTTCACATCTCAGCACTTTGCTTCATTTTGCTCTCACAGTAGCAGTCCCCCACTGTGACTACTGTGTATCCATCCTATAAAAACAGGATCAATTCCCATATCATGTTCTGTCCCAGCAGCCAGGCTACGTCACATGACAGTTGTCACCTCTCTTCTCTTTCCCTAGGCCTTTGATCACCCCCAGGGTGAGTCTCCCCCCTTTCTCAGCTTAAATTGCCTGGCATCCCTCCGTGGGCACTGCAGTCCAGATGTGTTCCTGACCTCCTGGCCATGGCGATTTCTTAGCCTTGGGATTGTCTTTTGAGATGCCCATGAATCTGCATTTTATCCACCAGTAAAACCTTTTTTCTCCAATAGAAAACCACTGCACTTAGAATCTGCGTGCCTTCCCCCTTCTGATTGCAGAAAGGAGGGGAACACTGCACACTGCACACAGGAGTCTGACCCATAGCTCAGGTGAGCAGACAAACAGCTCTGAGCTGTGGTGAAAACATCTTAGTAGCTGATAGAACGCGAAGGCCCAACCACCAGGCAGGTCTGTCAAAGCCTACTGGCCTTCCCACTTGTGAGAAAATAGAAAAGCCACAGCACAACCTCCGAGTTTATAATATATGACACTTACTAGTGACTTTTCATTTGATTACAATTTAATAAATGGTAGCTAATATAACATAAAAATTGCAGGGGACTTGGTACCTGCCTATAGTTTGAGCCAATTTGAATTTGAAGGCAGGAGGATTACTTATGCCCAGAAATTCCTGGTCAGACAAAAGAACATGTAAGAAAAAGTGTATTTGTGTGTCTGTGTTACAAGGTATCTATGTGTGTGTTTGTGTATATATGTGTGTGTTGTACATGGTGTGTGTGTTCACACACCTATGTGTGGTTATATTCGTGTATGTGTGTGCATGCATGCCCATGTGTGCATATGTATAACAAAGAACAAGACCTTCAGCCTTTTTGAACTCTCACTGATATTGATCAGCAATTTTGTTAAAGCATCTACCTGCCCACTCCAGAGTTTCTTCATGTGTACAGTGAAATGTAGTACTTCAGTTCCTAGACTGAGTTAACTATTGTATAAAATGCACATACATATGTCACTGAGCAAACAAGAGCAGAATCAATAAAATCATAGTCAGTAGAATTCAGTCCTTTCAAAATGGACCATTCTTTGCTATAAAAACACATTGTAAGGCATTTTACTAGCAGTTCATTCTCAACTAATGAGCAACATTTTCCAAAGTTCATAACAGTTTTCTTTGTGTTCCTGAATGATTTCACTATCTGAGTCTCTCTCTCTTTCCAAAGACATGGATGGTGACAATCAGACGACCGCCACAGAATTCCTCCTCCTGGGACTCTCTGAAGAGTCAGACCAAGAAGAGGTCGTCTTTGGAATGTTTCTGGGGATGTACATAGTCACCATCTCTGGGAACTTTCTCATCATCCTGGCCATCAGCTGTGACCCTCACCTCCACACACCCATGTATTTTTTCTTGGCCAATCTCTCCAGTGTTGATATCTGCTTTTCCTCAGTCACTGTCCCCAAGGCGCTGGTGAATCACATGGTGGGGAGCAAGTCCATCTCCTACACAGAGTGTATGACCCAGATGTATTTCATGTTCATATTCGGCAACATGGATGGGTTTCTCCTGAGTGTGATGGCCTATGACCGCTATGTGGCCATTTGTCACCCACTCCACTACACCATGATGATGAGGCCCAGACTCTGTGTCCTCCTGGTGGCCATATCATGGGTCATCACGAACCTGCATGCTCTCTTGCACATTATTCTCATGGTTCAACTTACCTTCTGTTCCCACAATGCAGTGCACCACTTCTTCTGTGACCCCTACCTTGTCCTGAAACTTTCTTGTTCTGACACCTTTATCAATGACGTCACAGCCTTCACTGAGGGTGCAGTGATATTTATTACACCATTTGTATGCATTGTTGTTTCCTATGCCTACATCTACTCTAAGATCTTGAAGATGCCCTCTGCCCAGGGGATAAGAAAAGCCCTGTCCACGTGTGGTTCTCACCTCACAGTGGTCTGCCTCTTCTACGGGACGATCCTAGGAGTTTATATGCACCCCGTTTCCTCCTACTCACTNCAGGATGCAGTNGCCTCTGTCCTCTTCACAGTGGTGACACCCATGGCCAATCCCTTCATCTATAGCTTGAGGAATCGTGACATCAAAGGAGCCCTAAGGAAGATAATTCTCAGATCCTAGAATCTGAAATTTGTAGAGTTAAGAGGACTCCTAGACATCATACTTTTTTTTCATTTTTATAAACAGATATCCAGACCAGTCCAGTGCTCACATGACCTTGCGTTGGATTAGTGATAGATGGTGGTGATTATGCTTTTGACTTGGATGCTGACTAATACTCTCCGTCACACACTCTGAAATTTATCTATGTGATGATATTTGTAATCTAAGAAATAAAGCTTGCCTGAAGATCAGAGGATGAGCCAGCTACAGAGTTAAACATGGAGGTCAGGCAGTGGTGGCATACTTTAATCCTAGCACTTGGGAGGCAGAGATCTGTTTGGATCTCTGTGAGTTCAAGGCCACACTGGGCGTACATGAGATTGATCCAGTCTAGGGGAGAAACAGAATCAGGCAGTGATGGCACACACCTTTAACACCAGTATTTCAGAAGCACACACACCATTAATCCCAGGACGGTTGAGATAGGAAGTGAAATGTCTGGGCAGAGAAAGGCATATAAGTAATGAGGAGACAGGAACCAGAGGCCCTTTCTGGCTGAGGAGTCAGGGGCATTCAGTCAGAGGATTGGTGGAGTTGACGAGGTGAGAAGTGGCTGTGGCTTGTTCCTTTTTCTCTCTGATCTTTCAGCATTTACCCCAATATCTGGCTCCGGGTTTTTATTATAAGACCATTTAGGACTCGTGCAACATATCTCTTCAAAGGGATGATTCTAGGACTCATTTCATAGACAAGAAAAATTGAGAACATTTGGAATCATTCTGATCTGGGATGTGTTAACATCCCCTGGGATCCTGGCTGCCACAGTGATCAGGGGATTTTAAGAGATGATGGAGTCACCTGCCCCTATGGCCTCAAACACAGCTGTGGTTAGCCTGGTAAATGACCCACAGGAAGTTTAACTCACCCATGCTAGACAACTAGAGGTTGTTGGTTATAGAGGGCTCCACTGTCAGAGCCTCTGGTAACTGGGGTGTTGGTGATTCCCTTTTGTCCCAGGCTGAGGTCCCTGTCCTTCATNCTACAGCTCAGAACAAGACTGCTTCTCTTCTCTTCTCACCTGACATTTCAGGGTTTGGGTTTTGTTCCTCAGCATGACTCTTAGGGCTGCCTAGGAAGTACCAGGAAGCCTTGGATAGTGGCTGTGCTCACCCATAAAATGCACATGTCCCTTCATGTTTTCAAGTGCTGCAGGAAGCAGAGATTTCCTTACAAAGCTGAAGTGTCTAGAGTCACAGTCATGCCTAGGGACTTGGGGACTTGAACTAATATCAGGATTATAATAGGAACTCAAGATTGTTCAGAGTCTAAGTCCAAACTTATTCTGGAATATGGGTCAGAATGTCCAGAGTTCCAGCCCTCTTCTAGTGTGTACTAAAGGCCAGGTGTCCACAATGTCAGTTGTCATGCTCCTTCCTCATATCCAGACAGTTCTGCCCTCCATCTCCTGGGTGGGGGCAGTGGTCAGTGTTCAGTAGCTCTCCCTTCATAGCCTCTGGGTCCTCCCTTCTTTTCTTCCTCCATTGAGCTGGCTTATGAATCCTTACTGTCCTCACCTCCAGCTCCTTCCAGAGTCTGTCCTGCCTCTGACCGTACTGATCTTCATCCTGGTGAATCTCACCACATTCTCTCTCTCTCTNCACATCTCTTTCCTCCACACAGGTGTCATTTGTTCCTCCTTAGGTGTCAAGTGAGTCTTGTCACCCAGTTCTCATAGAAACACAGTAGAGGTTTCTTTCTTCATGTAGTAAAGTTTAATCAGTGATTTGGCTACAGGATTTCCCTACAGACACTAAACTCCCACCCTGGCCCCTCATGAACCCAGAGTGTAGTACCCACAGGTTCAGGGTGACTCTGGGATCAGACTATAATCTCCCCACAGTCTCCTCTACTCTGGTGGCAGGAAAGTCTCAGCCTGTGTTTGTCACTATAACAAATAACAGCCTTTGTTAACATACTGTTGGAATCAGAGTCCTAGGCCAGATGGTTACTGTTATGGTTTGAATAAAAATGTCCCTTATAGGCTGTCATATTTGAACTCTTGGTTCCTATTTGGTGGCACTATTGGTGGCGTTTAGGAGATGTGGCCTTGCTGGAGGAAGTATGCCAGTGGGGGTCATGTGAGAATTCTAGTCACTCTCCCTGCGTCATGCTTGCCTTTGAGGATGAGTTCTCAGCTTCCCCATCCTGCAGCTCACTGCCATGGTTCTCTGTTAGGATGGACTCTCATCACTCCAGAACCTTAGGCCAAAGTAAACTCTCTCTTCTGTAAGTTGTCTACTCATAGTGTTTTATCACAGCAACAAAACAGTAGTACATACAGGTACTCTCCTGGGAGATTTCTTTTTCTTCTGAGNGGCTGGTATTGAGAGAGTAGGCCAGGAGTTAAGGAATTGAGAGAGCAGGCAGATTCTCAAAGGCACAACTTTCAAAGTTGAGACTAACTTCAAATTTATTTGACAAAGTCCCAAAACAAACCTGAGCTGTGTACAGACGACAACAATTTTAAATTAGGTTCTATCTATCAGACCTATTTGATCTGGTTTTTCAGGGATTTGGTTTCTTTTCTTTTAAATCTTTATTTATTCTTTGGTAACTTCCNACATGAATATGATGTGTTTGGGTCATAAGCAACTTTAAAAAAGGGAAAGTTAACATTTTGTCATGGATCCTCAAAATAAACCAGTGAACAACTGGTTGCACTAAATTGTCCCCAAAGCTAATGTGTAAAGGGATGACAGTAAATAGGATTAGCTGTGATATTACATACTTANAAATCTAATATAAAATATATAAAGCTAAGAAAAGCCAGAAAGAACAAACTTGGTGCATAAATATGATTGGCTGCCTTCTGCTCCAGGCACACATCTTGAGTTAGGGGCCACAGACAACAGCCTTGAAGTGAGCACAGAGGTAAATTATCAGTAGTGGACTGTAGTTATTTCTTCATATGGCTGAGGAGGAAGAGCCTTTTTCCACACTCAAGGATCAAGTCGTTGAGGGCAGAACACACTTGTCATGCTAAGACCCCATAAACTTGTTGATAAGTTTCTCCGCGCAGCAATCAGAGTCAGGACGGGTGAGGAAAGGCCAGGTTTAATTCANGAACCGTCCCGGGCCCCACAGACAGGAGATCGGGGCGAGAGACCAGAGGGAAGAGAGCGGCTAGTCTCGGGGAAGCCGCTTAAATAGGCCCCGGGGAGGAGCCGTGTTTTGGCGGGCTCTGAAGGGGCGTGTTCGGCCAGCAGTCCGAGAGGCTCNAGGTGTGGGTGGTGCTGGGGGTGGAGCCTGAGCCACACAGGAAGCTGCATCNGGAAGACCCCNGGTAGAAAGCAGCTCCGCCAGTNGCCTGGCGGCTGGGAACTGTCCNCCAAGAGCGGGAGCTCCTACCAAACACTTGTTCTTTATTCTTTTCTTAAAAATGAAGTTTATTATTTTTTATGTATTTACTTTCACCCCTTCTGTGTTTCTGTCTCTGTGTCTCTGTCTCTGTCTTTCTCTGTGTGTGTCTATTTGCCAGCATGCATGAGGAAGTCAGAGGACAACTTGTGTGATTCAGTTCTCTCCTTTTGTGAGATATAAATCATTCTGGTCCACTTTCAGTATGAGTGCTCACCAGGGACTCCCAGCCCAGCAGGAGGCACTAGGCTCATGTCTAGCATCTGGTGCCTGCTTACTGAGGGCTTTTGAGTTTATCCTTGAGTTGAAAAGTTATAGCTGACTATATGACTGAGCCCTTATATCTGGAAAGGAATGGGTGCATCTCAAGCCCCAAGAGGATGGGGAGTTTAGCAGGGACCATGCTTAAGATTGTATCTCNCTGAATAACTCAGATAATGAGAAATTCAGGGACAAGGAAATACGACCAGGAACNTAAGAACCAGTGTTCTTGCCTCATTTTCTCAGGGCTGAAGCCTGCTTTGCAGGATCATAAGAGTTCACTGTGCTGCTCTGAGTNTCCAGTGCTCTTCTTTNCTGTTTTTTTGCTCATTTTTTAATGTGTATAGAGTTTTACCTGTATGTGTGTCTGTGTACCATGTATATGCAATGTTCAAGGAGGCCAGAAGAGGACATTAGATCCCTTGAGACTGGAATCACCAACAATTGAGTGCATGTTGGTTCTGAGAGTCAAACCTGGGTCCTCTGTTAGAGCTGCCNGTGTTCTTAACCACTCAGCCACCTCTCCAGCCCCTCCAGGACTCTTATTATGAAGTGAGGGTCATCATTTCTCANACTGCTGCCATATGGGTGCAGGGGTTTGAACTTGGGTCATCAGTCTTGGTAGCAATCCCCTTGAACCACTGAGCNATCTCACTGGCCCTGGTTCTTTGGTCTTGTCCCAATTGGCCTGCCCTGTCTATTTGTAAGTTTACTATTCCCCCGAACTCTTTTTCCCATTATAGTTTTTTTTGGCCTACCTTCTGGTCTCATTGGGTAGGTTCTCCAGGGACAAGCCTTGAATCTTAAGCAATCTTACCCAAGGACCACATGTTTTTGAGCATTCCTGTGTGTTTCCCCTGCTGGTCTTTCTTTTGTTGGTGAAATCCATCCAAGTTAAGGGCCTACGAGCATTAGGAAAAGGCAATATCCTGCTCCCTAATGGTGTCACAAACAGGAGGTTGATGGGTCCTTTAGGTCAACTCAGATGGTAATGGTGACCAGGCAAGGANCAGCCCCCTTTTGTTTGTCAGCCTTGGCCCTTGGGTGTTTGTGGCCTAGAGACCTAGACAGTTACTGTTCTGGGCCATGAGAACTAGAGGCTTGTTGACAAACTATTTTAAATGATTTATTTGTTTAGGCCTGGTGGAAGATAATTTTAATTCCACCACTCAGGAAGCATAATCAGGAGGATCTCTGTGAGTTCCAGGCCAGCTAAGGCTACATAGTAAGACTCTGTTTCAAAAACAAAAACAAAACATAAATTATTTTATCTTGCGAATGTGAATGTTTGACCTTGTCTCAAGGCAATAAACTGGAGATTGATAGAGGAAGGCACCAGACATCTTGCTCTGCCTTCCTCATGTCCACATGCACAGTGTGCACATGGATAGCCATATGTGAATGCAACACACACACATACACAGCTCACAGATTATGATTTTTGACCAAAACAAAAGTCAATCAAGAAGAAATACCAATAACATATCTAGAAAGTAATCCTANATAGTAGAAATCAAACAACACACTTNTAAATTATGCATGGGACAAATGGTACTTTATAGTAGCATTGCCAGAGATTCCAAAAGAACCCAAGAGAGCTGCCAGAAGGACTGAGAAGGACAGTTTCTCCTCACATACCACATGTAGATGGGGCCTTATTATTCTCTGTTTCCAACCTGTGAAATGACACCCCATTGTTTCTGAACATGTTGTCAGGACCATACTTCCAACAAAAATCTCTGTGTCCAATGACTACAACAAAGGCAAGAGCAGGAGCAGTAGAGAAGGAATTATTTGAATTATTAGGTTGGATGTGAGTGCCCCCACCAGCCCTGACAATGCCCTGAAGAATTATGGTGATATTTTATCTGTGTCCCCCAATAAAATTTATCTGAGGGTCAGAGGAAGAAGATCAGCCACTAGTAGTAAACACAAAAGTCATGTAATATTAGCACACGCCCTTAATCCTATCACTTAGAAGGAAGGGTTCTCTCTGGATCTCTGTGAGTTTAAGGTCACACTGGGAACAGAGTGGTAACAAGTGTGGTAACACACGCCTTTAATCCCAGTATCAACCATAGAGTTCTGGAGGTCTGTACAGACAGACAGGAAGTGATGTAGGTTGGTGGANAGAGGAAATGAGTTAGCAGAATAGAAAGATATAAAAACCTGGGTAGGACAGGAAGTCTCACACACTCTTTNGGAAGCAGTGGCTTTAGTGAGGTGAGGCTGGTAGCTGTTCCTAATTCCTCTGATCTCTGTCAGATTTTCACCCTATTTCTGGCGCCATGTTTTTATTTAGCAAGACTATTTAGAAATTCTTTTACAAAGAATAATCTTCCCTACCGAACTTGCACAGGAAATGAGAAAAGAAATCTGAATCTCCCAGTGCTCAGAGATGAGATCTGTACTGACTTTTCTGATGCTGTGATGAAACACAAAGGCCAAAGGCAACTTAGAGAAGCAACAGTTTATTTTGTCTTCCAGTTCCAGAGGGAGAGTCCTTAACGGCAAAGACGCCACAGCATGGCAGCAGGAACAGGAGGTTGACTGATCTCATTTTCATCCACACACAGGAAGCAGCAAATAGAGAACAGGAAGTGGGCTGAGGCTAGACACCCTCAAACCTGGCCCCTCCCCCCGTGATGCACTTCCTTCAGCAAGGCTGTGCATCCTAAAGTTCTCACACAGCACCACCAACTGGGGACCATGGGTTCAAATCCAAGAGCTTATGGAGGCCATTTCTCATTCAGGCCATAGCATGATCATTACTGCCTACTTCTGTGCACTTCTTTCTTGCCTCTAACTTGTAAACAAGAGTGAGCCAGACATACAAAAGGAATGTCACAGGATTTCCCAAAGGATCGTGGGACCTCACACAAACCTCTGGATGCCCAAAGAAGAAATTTGGGGATGCATGGACACATCGTAACTATGTTAGTTCTCTTTATAGTCAATGTTCTCCTTCCTGGCAGACAGAGTGTTTCTATGAACCTGACTGTGACTAACCCCGCCTCTTGCATCTGATGTAGCTTCTCTCACTGGCATCACTTACAGATGGCAACTCTATGAGCTCATCACCATACCTTCCTTAATGGCTCATCACCAAANTCCACTGGAAGTTACTGAGGGCATGACTGGAGAATGAGTGAAAAATTCATCTGGGANAGAGAAAAGGGTGATAAGATCAGTGGTGCTAATGTCTGTGGTGNGTAAGTCTAGGCAACAAGAATATGAGCCATGAAAGTGTGTCAACAAACTTCCTTTCTGCCAGCCACTTCAACTGCAATTGATGACAGAGAAGATACTGTGCACCTATCTTTCAAAAGATATTGAAGGAGAAATGTGATTAGAAAAATATTTCATCACCCACTGAGTGTCCTGACATGACATACCTAATACTTTAGAAATACATTTGCCTTGTGTTCACTGAGGATGCTGGAGCATATGCTACTGGTTACACAGGACACCTCTTGATCTTGACCTTCACCAAGCTCATAGTCCAGACACATGAAGCTCAGAAGTGGAGTGCTAGCTGTAACCATCTCTGTATTGTTTTGTGTTTAATGATGACTGGCATCACTGTGAGATGCATTTGTCCCTCTGGGTATTAGGGGGCACATGTGAGGGGTTTGTGAACTGTGCACATTGGGCAGAACTATAAATAAGGCACATCAGAGTAGAGGAACCTAAGTCCCACATGGTCTGGTTCCCAGACCCTGGNCTGGAAGGGGTTCCAGTGCAGTGAAGATACTGCCCTGGTTACTGTGGACCAGACTGCAAGCTCAGGTGCAGCTACACCAGTGAGGAGATATGTGGTGGGTTCAAGGATGCCTCTGCTCTCAAGGATTGCAAGGGCTCCAATGTGTAACAGAATACAGGTGGAGGAAGATCCCTCAGATAGAGACCTGATATGTCATATAGAAGAAAATGGTCCTGAATTTGACCCATTATTAAAGGCTGAGACATGCTGATGAAGAAATGACCTTAGCAATGTTGCTTGGGATACAGTTCCAACCAGATGAGTTTCATCATCCAAACAGTTTCAGGATGGCCACATTCACTGTGAGGCTTACTGTTAGTTGTCAACTTGTCAATCTAGAGTCCCCTGGGAAGGGAATCTCATTGAGGGATTGTGTAGATTAGGTTAGCCTGTGAGCATGTTTGTGTTGGGTTATCTTGAGGTAGGACTGTCTGCCCATGGTGACTGGCAACTATTCCCTAGGCAGATGATTCTAGAATGCACGAGAGTAGAGAAAGGGAGCTGAGCACTAGCATTCATACATTTATTGCTCTCTGCTTTTTATACACATTGTGATTCGCCATTGTGAGCTCCTGCCACCATGACTTCCCATCAATGAAGGACTGTAACCTGAAATTGTGTGGTGGTTTGAATGAGAATGGTCCCCATTGGCTTATCTATTTAAATGCTTTGTCCTTACTTTNTAGAGGAGTTTAGGAAGGATAAGGAGGTGTGGCCTTCATGGAGGAGGTGTGCCACTCAGGGTAGGCTTTGAGGTTTCAAAAGCCCATGCCACACGCAGTCCCTCTCCCCACCCTCATCAGCTATCCCTGCTGAATCACCAAGTGAGAGACTTTGTCTCAAAAGACAGTGTACAAAGCACCTGAAAAACAACACAAAAGGCTAGCCTCTGGCACACTCATGCACACACATACACAGACATACACAGTCACACAGACAATGATGCAGGTACACACTCANACAAGCTCACACACATACTAATAACAGAAAACCAAGGTTGATGTTGGACATTTGTCCTATTAAGAAAACAACTCAACATGTATTGTACATTGTAAGTTTTAGCTTCAGTCATTTGTGACGTTACTGTTTGTACTGTAGACATCTGTTGTACTGGGGTCATACTGTAAGTGAACAGATGTCTTCCCCACACACACACAAAAAGAAAACTCACAGTGAAAAAGGAGTGAGGATTTTATTTGAGTGATAATGGAAATTAACCACATAGAAACATGTGGAATGTTTAGAGGGAGAATTTGTCCTTTTAAAAGCTTACATTAATAAAAATACAAAACTGTGGACTATACTTATACGGGAATAGTTTTTTCCCACTCTTATTTCTTTGGCCCAAGCAGACAGAATGCAAACAC
>LZPO01027553.1:142609-158594 GCA_001675575.1 Neotoma lepida
CACTCAGAGTAATTGCTGAGGAGAAAATCTAGGAATAGCACCTGGCTGAGGAGGAATTGAAACTTATTTTGCACAAGGAACGAAGCTAGGCATCTANTGCTTGTCTGGCCTTGCTAGAATTCTCTTTANGTCAGTGGGAAATAACTATCTTAACTCAGTAANTAAGTGGCTAAAACATTATCCTAGGAATGTGAGGAATAAATCTCTTAAGTTAGGGTCTTGTGTAAATAATCTGGGGTGAAGGTAAGGGATTGAGGATTTAATTGCTAGGGGTTATCTTTTCTTATTTGTAAGTGAGATGAGCTAATGTTCATCTGCATTTATCTATGGGAAAAGGGTATCTTAGCTGGAATGCTTTTGTCCAGAGACTGGCTCTGGTCAGATTTATGTTACTGAAAAGGTAAACACGACTGGGGACAGTCATCCAATTGCCCCAATAGTATAAGGAGAGTTGTGCTCAATATTGAGATGCAATCGCGAGATTGCATGCACCCATAACATGGAAATGCACAGTAAATGGTGAGTATCATAGCTGTTATTGCACAAGAAGTTTACAACAAGAGACAGCCAGTGCATTCAAAAGGTAGTAATTCCATAACGCCTTGCGTGATGGTTTCCTCTAACAGAACCCTTAGTTCTGATAGGTTGACCTTCTGAACTCTGGTTGTCACTGCTGTATACTCTCATGGACTTTTGCTACCAGCGGCTCTCAATAGCATTTCACTGATGGCTAAGGAAGTTGAACATTTCTTTAAGTGCTTCTCCNCCATTTGAGATTCCTCTGTTGAGCATTCTCTATTTAGATCTGTACCCCATCTTTAAANTGGATTATTTGGGTTTTTTTGATGTCTAGTTTCTTGAACTCTTTATGTATTTTGGGTATTAGCTCTCTAGTCAGATTTGGGTTTGATGAAGCTCTTTTCCCATTCTGTGGGCTGCTGTTTTGTCTTGTCTATTTTCTTACTGGTTTACAATTCCATGATGATTTGCTTGTCTCCTCTCATACCTGGTTGGAATATATTATGGGACATTGAGCAATGTTGACTTTACCTTTTTGGGTTCTGGGGTCTTTTTATATGGCTACAAATAAGGAACCGTTTTTCTGGGATGTAGTCAAATTGTTTTGAAGCAGCTTGGTCCTCCCCAGTCCTGGTTTTAAGGTGTGCTAGTGAGTCTGAATAGTTTTCAAGCTGAAGCTAGCCGTTTCCTCCTCAGAGAAGCCGCTATTGCATGCCAATCCGGTTCCNCATGAACTGTGACTTCTTCTAGTCTGGCTGTTGGGTACAGGCATCATTCCTGACCCTCTGTCAACACCAGACCTGATTCTCTCAGGTCAGCCTGTCCTGAGCCTCATGCAGCATCTGACATGTACCAGTCAACAGTCCACTAAGTACATGGATCACATCCTCTGCAGACCCAGGGGTCTATTTCAGCATAATTCTGCCTCACCACCACTTTCCTCTGCATCCTCCAGGTGCTCTGGTGTCCCTGGCCTCTCAGATTGATCTCTCTACTCAGGAAGTTTGTGGGCCCCACCTATGGACCTATTCTGTGCCAGAGCTGAGAACCCTTCAAGGCAAGAAGCTAGGGTACTGGAGGAATCACCCCCATTTGTTTCCTTTGTCTAAAATCGTCTCCTCTCTAATCTTATCCAGTATTCAACAGGAAGATGAACTTAGTCCTAGTATTTCACTTTGGCCAGAATTGGACACCCACATCCATGGCTAGAAGTGGGAACCCAGATCCATGGCTAGAAGTGGGAACCCAGATTCATGCCCAGAAGTGGGCACCCACATTCATGCCCAGAAGTGGGCACCCAGATCCATGGTCAGAAGTGGACCCCAGATCCATGGTCAGAAGTGGACACCAGATCCATGGTCAGAAGTGGACCCCAGATCCATGGTCAGAAGTGGACACCAGATNCATGGCCAGA
This sequence comes from Neotoma lepida, assembly GCA_001675575.1. Taxonomy (NCBI): domain Eukaryota; kingdom Metazoa; phylum Chordata; class Mammalia; order Rodentia; family Cricetidae; genus Neotoma; species Neotoma lepida. The sequence goes on from LZPO01027553.1 coordinate 144,543, forward strand.
AGTGGACACCAGATCCATGGTCAGAAGTGGACATCAGATCCATGGTGTTTGGAAAGAAGCAGGTGTCAAATATTGAACCCAACATTTTGAAAATGCTAAGAGTGAAGTTCATGGCTTTTGGTAAAGGCTTTGAGGTGATTCACTGAAGCAAGGAGTCTTTGCAACAAATAGTTCTGGTTCCAGTGGATTTTCACACAAAGACTGATACCTCACTGTCTGCCTTATATCACAAAAACATTACCTCAGGCTTGGTGTAATGGCACACACCTTTAATCCCAGCACTTGGAAGGAAGAGGTGGGGGGATCTCTGTGAGTTCCAGTCCAGCCAAGGGCTACATGATGAGACTCTGTCTCAAAAGCAAATAACANCAACAAAAGAAACATTATCTGAAAAATAGATATAGATCTAAGATAAGAGGCACCGCTGTAACGCTCATGAGGGGGNTATNGAAGAAAATCTTCACAACCTTTGGTNAGCATGATGATTTCTTAAATAGGATGAGAATGTACTAACTACAAAAACAAAAAGCAATATAGTCTTTAGGAAAATTGATTTTCTCCTGAAAAGATTTTATGAAACAAAAGGACAAAAATAAAGAAATAAAAAGGCAGTCACAGACTAAGAAGTGTGTGTGTGTGTGTGTGTGTGTGTGTGTGTGTGTGTTAGTTTTCCATTGCTGTGACAAAATACTTGAGAAAACAATATGAAAAAGAGGAAAGATTTGGCGGGGAGCTCACATTTCACAGCATTCAATTCAGGGTCACTTGGCTCCATTTTGGGATCTAGACAAGACAGATGATCATGGCCAGGAGTGTGTAACGGAGTAAAGCTCGCCTCATGGAAGCTGGAGAGCAGAGAGAAGACCAGCTTCTAGATATGCCCTCAGGGTCACACTCAGTGACTGGACTTCCTTTTACCACCAGCCTAGCGGCTGAGGCTTTATCACACGGATGGATAGAGACCTGTATTGATGGATGATAGATGGACAAAGGACAGATAGATAGGCAACAGATAGCTGATATCTAGACAGACAGATAGATATAGGTTTGTAGGTAAATAGATGATAGAAAATCTGATAAGGTTTTTTTTTACCCAGAAAATACAAAGAATTCATAAGATAATAAAATCTCAATAAAAATGGTCAGAAGACCAGCAGTAGAGCAGATCAGCTTGAATCCAAAATACTGCAAAGAAAACAGTCCTAAGGGAGGCATGGTGGGAGTCTCCTGAGGTCCCAGCTCTNCAGAGACTAAGGCAGAAGGACCACGATTTTATGACAGTCTGGTCTACAGAGGAAGACTAATTTTTAAAAAGGGATAATACTTTCCTTTATTATGCACAATTTCGCAAGTTTTCAAACTACATACCAAAACAAACAAAACCAAACCAAAATCCATAGCTCTTCAAAATACACAAAAATACTAAAATAAAATTCCAGGTGGGTGCTGGCACCAGACATGCTGTCATCAACCAATAATGAAAATTTGAATTATAAAATTTCCCAGAGAAATAACTGGACAGTGAACTCAGGTGCTTTAGAGTTTAGCAGTCCTTGACCCAGCAGCAATTCTATTTCAAGGAACTTAAGAAATTAATCTTCAAATATTTGGCTTCTGGGATGTNGATGGAATAAAGAAAAATACCTTAAAATAATATAAGCAACTAGCAATAAAACTTTAGTTGAAAAAGTTGAAATAAATAAGTTTCAGTTAAGAGCTTTAAAAGTTACCTCGCTGCAACAAAAACCCTAGGATCCTATTGTAACAGTGAATGCAGAAGTGAGTGGGTAACATTAAGCTGGGGTTCCAAGTGTTGCTACAAAGAATCAAAACCCCAGCTACTAATTTCTGCTTAGGGGCACCAAAAGCATTTTTAGGGGGGTGTACTTAGCGTTTTCATATGACTGAAAATACTTACTAGCCTGGCCTAGGAAAGCCTGTCGTCTCAGCCATCTGGGAGTCTGAGGCAAGAGAATTCAAAGTCCAAGGCCAGCTTGNTTAGCAGAGTGAGTTCAAGGCTATCCCAGACAATGAGACTCTGTCTCCAAAATTAAAAGAGGGCTGTGTGGGGTCTCCCTTTTCCTTGTGGTCTGTTGGCCACCAGACTACAAGGACNAAGGGAGCAGAAGCAACGAGCAGGACTTAGAATGGCTGTGAGTATGATGGAAATAGCCTTCCAGGTGTCAACTTCAGTGGGATAGCTCAACTTTATTCCAGAGTGAGAGGAATGTATAGGATGGGGACAATAGCTGGGACATCACCTTACAGGTGCTCATAATGTGCATCATTTGTATTTGGCAGCACGGTCCCATCGTACAGATGAGAGCAGAATATCTAATTATCATATAGGCCGGGGGAGGGAAGGGAGCATTTGCAGGCAACTGTGTCAAAGGTCACACTTAAGATATCCAGGCATCCAAGCTCAGGGACAGCCTCCAAATAAGGTCAGGCAGAGAGTAGGAAGCCCCTGCTGGGGGAAGGGAGTCTTCCACNTTGTGCTGAGCTCAGAGAGCTGTCCAGACATGGTGGACCTTAGGCAGTAGGGTCTTCCAACAGACTGGGCATGTGGTTCAGTGGTAGAGTGCTTGTCTAGCCTGTTAGAGGCTCAGGTTCACTCTCCAGTATCACCCCCAAATTAATTAATAGAAAATGTGTTTACATTTATTTGTTGTGTGTATATGGATGTGTATTACCACAGTGCATGTGTGGAAGTCAGAGGACAGCTTGTGAGAGTCAGTCTCTCCTGCCACTATGTGACTTCCTAGAATTGAACTTAGGTCACTAGGCTTGGCAGTAAGTGGTTACCCACTGAACCATCTTGCCGGCCCCCATAAATAAAAATTTCTAAGTTAAACAATTGTCTGTTGGCTCCTCCTGTAAAGGCCCTGTGATGATTACTATTGGTGTCAATCTCATTGGATTGAGGGGTACCTAAGAGCTTGGGAAAGCATATATCTTATATCTGTCTNCATTTTTAAGCCTTATCCATGGAGAATTTGATCATAAGGACCGGTACATAGATAATGACAATCCACTGATGGACTCAATATTTCAACCAGTTTTGCGGTATTACTGTAGAGGGCGGTGCCTGGCTAGGGGAGTTGGGCTTCTAGGGGTGTCTTTGAAGGGTCTATTTCAGCTCCACCCCTTCCCGTTAGCTTCTCTTGGCTTCCTGTACCATCAGGTGCACAGCTTTCCTCTTCCATGCCCTTCTTCTGTGATGTTCTGCCTTGCCATGAACCTACACGCAATGGGGTCAGCCAGGTGAGGACTTTAAATGTGCAAACCATGACCCAAAANTAGCCCTTTATTTAGAACCTTAAGTTATTCCTCTCAAGTGTGTGTCACATCCACAAAAGTATGACTATCGCGGTTTCTTCTCTCTTAAGATGTTGCCTCAAACCCGTGCTTCATGCCCACATGTCCAGCTGCCCTTCACCTTACTCTGCTTTTGTTGTTGTTTTCTCAACACAGGTGTCCTCGAAATCTAATCATGTTCATGGCTTATTGTCTGATTCTTGTCTTCTGCAAAGAAAATGTACTTCAGGATAATGATATTTGTTTTATTCACTGATGCTTTTCAAATAGCTTGTAATAGGGCCTGGCACATAGAAGTGTTAGAACACAGATGGTCCAGTTGTCTTTCTCTTGTACTTTGAACACTCAGACCCACTCCCCCTCTCGGGACTTGATATGTGACCTGCTGTGATATTACAAAGCTCACAGCGTTGAGTTACTCCTTTTCTTCTCTCAATTGCCAGGCCAGCTCCCATAGATACCCCAAGACAGTCTTGAATTATAATTTAGNTTGCATCTAGTGCCCTCCTGTCTTGTCTTGTGACTCCTGGCACACAAGATAGGTCATGTGGTATGGAACACCTCCTTTCCCAAACCTATAAGAATAAGTAATTCCTGACTTTGGGAGTTGAAGGGTCTGCTTTGCCCATCAGGGCCCCATCGTGGCTACTTGTGGTCTGATTCTAATAACTCTTGTAACAAGTCTTTTTCTGTCCCACCAGGCAGTTCCCAAATAATGACATGGAGACTTATTATTAATTATGAAAGCTTGGCCTTTAGCTTAGGCTCGTTTTCTGAATTAACTCATATTTTTATTAATCTACAGTCTACCTCATAGCTTTTACCTCTATCTCATTCTGTGTGTCTGACTTTCTCAGAATCTGGCTGATGTCTCTCAAGTGCCTAGATTCATTTTAGTTTTCCTCTCTCTGCCCAAGTCCCACCTATCTCTCCTGCTTATCTATTGGTCATTTAACTTTTTATTAAACCAATAGGCAGAGACACATCTTTATAGTGTAAACAAATATTCTGCAACAAACTTTTCTTCCCTTTTTTTATTTGAGGGAAAAGAATTTTAAAGACATTTATTATTTGTGTNTATGAACATAAAATGTATGCACTTCCCGGAAGGGCCAGAAGGGAGGNGTCGTATCCCAGGTGCTGGAGTTACAAGGCATCGTGAGCAATCTAATAGTTGTAGTGGGAATTGAACCCAGGTCCTCATCAAGAACAGCAAGGACTCTTAAACCTCTGAGCACCTCTCCAGCCCCACTAATAACTTATAATAAAGCCCTTCTAAAGGGTACTTCGTGCCACCTTCCTTTANATGAACCTGCAACATCTTATATTATTTATCTGACAAGCAGATGTTTGGTCCCNNGTGTGCCCTACTGGCTTCCACTACATCTGCGCACTAGAGGACAAACTGAGGAACTTCAAATCCCAGAATCCGTGGGTCTCGGAGTGGACTACATTTCCCAGAGGCCTCCGCGGCCACCGCCCTCGGACCCGGAGCCCTGACCTCCCATGAGCCTCCGCGGGGCCCTGGGGCGTCTGTGGCACGGTTCGAGGTGGGGGGCCGAGGTGCCCAGGCGGAGTCGGCGCGCACGGCGGCTCTGAGCCTCCGTGAGGCGTGGCGGGAGCCTCGGGNGCGGGGGGAAGGTGAGCGAAGGCCAGTTCTGTTCCTACGCCAGACGGGCTGGGCTGGGTTCGGCTCGGCACGGCCTCCCGCGCCCCAGCGTCTGCGGCGCGTCCCCGGTCCCGGGCGCCCGCCTTGGGCACGCGGAGGAACGCGCGTCCCCAGCGGTCTCGGCCCAGGACTGCAGGTGACCAGCTCCCCACGGCCGGGGCGGAGCCTCCCCAGGCTATGTTTCCCGTGCCGCCCTCCTGTTCTCGGTCCCCTTTCTGGAGTTTTCTCTGGGGATCTGGAAATCGACCCCTTGACAGCAGTAGAACAGTTGTGTGGGCAACGCGTGGGGAGTAGGAACACTGTCCCGAGCCCGTGTCAGATCTGAGTCGGTGCAAGCGGGTGCGTCCTTGCTGTGACTACACTCCGGCCTCGGTTTTCTGATCNGAAGGGGCCGGGCAGTGCCCCGGTGTAGGATGATGCCTGGCACGTGGGAGTCCAGTGANTGTCGCCTGAGTCTTGCTTCTGGAAATCCACGGACAAGAAAAGNAGTGACCTGTCGATTTTCTGATGTTCTTCCCCAGCTCCTGCTTCTCNGTCTTAAGGCAGGAGAGCCAGCCTCAGCTGATGTTGATGGGACGCATCCGGAGATGGTGCTTCTGAGGGGTGCGAAGCATCAGGTGCTACCTACCCTTTTCTTCTTTTTCTTCCATCAGATTCGCCTTCATCTTCATCTNTCTCTTACCTGCAGAGAGAACATGGCTCCTGAGCAGAGGGAAGCGAGGTCTCAGGTAATCGCATTGCCATTTCACTTCTCAGTGGAAGGAGGGGTTTGGTTTGGTTTTTCCTTCCTGANGGAACTTCTCCACATAGTTCAGCCTTCACTAGGATTTGGAGCCCAGTTGGGCTTGGAGGAGTTGATGTTCCCTCCATAGCTAGTAGATTCCGTAGGGAGCATACCCCATGTTCACAATTCTAGTCTTTTGTATTTCTTGATAGACACGCTACTGTTGCCTGATCCCAGTCTAGTGTATGCCTACAAATTCCACAAGTAACATGCCAAGTGCCCTGGGATAGAACANACATACAAACTTGAGAAAATTCCTTTCTGTCCCTGCCTCCCTCACTCATCTTTGTCTTTACAAGTTTATCTCTTTTCTTTTCCTACCAGTCCTTATGCTCCTCCAGCCTTCTCCAGCCCATGGTGGTTCTTTGTTTTTTCCANTTTATGGATTATACGTTTTGCCTGTACACTTCCTTTAAATTTTTTTTGTCCTGTGCATGTGTGTGTGATACGGTGTGCATGCATGCATAAATGCATACTCTCCTGTGTTTGGATGGGCATATCTGTGTGTGAGAATGTGCGTGTANACATGTACACATGCATCTAAAAGCCCGAGGCTGTATCGGGTGACTTCCCCCATGGCCAGATCTTTGGAGTCAGGGTCTCTTACTTGAACTCAGAGCTCAGCAAGTTGCCTTTTCCTCACAGGTGTCAGTGACGTTTGAGGATGTGGCTGTGCTCTTTTCTCGGGATGAGTGGAAGAAGCTGGATCACTCTCAGAGAAGCCTGTACCGTGAGGTGATGCTGGAGAACTACAGCAACCTGGCCTCACTGGGTAAGGGTTCCCTGTGGGCATAGATTCAGATGTGAGACCTTAGCACTTCCTTCCCTGAATGAAAGCTGTGGTCCTTGTGAAACCTTAGCAGAGTTTTGCCTTATGGTCGTACAAATGGGTCCTTATAAATAAGTATTGACACATTCTTCCCACAGCAGGCTTGGAACTGCCCATGTTCAGTAGAGGAGGTGGCAGTGAGACATCACTTCCCTTGGTTCTTCATGGTCTAGGAATCTTCCCCACCAGCAATCATTCTGTGCTTGTTTGGTTCATCTCTAAGCAGAGAGCTTTGTTCCGTCTGTGGAACCGCTGTCCCATTGCCTTGGCTAGAAGTTTGTGTATTTTTTCTGCAAAGGGCCATATGGGGTAAACATTCTTAGGCTCACTTGATTTTTGCAATATAAGAGATTTTCTCAGTCATCTATGGTTGCCTGGCTTTTAGTTAATGAGTTAATTTTATCTATAAGCAGGATTCCCATGCACCAAACCAAAGGTGATCTCCCTGCTGCAGCAAGGAGAGGATCCCTGGAAGGTGGAGAAACAAAGTCCTGGAGGCTGCTCTCTGGGTGAGTGAGTGCACAGGCCTGGCAGTTTCTGCAGGCACCAGTGTGGTGAATAAGGAGAGGGTGCAGCTTGGAGTGTGAGGTGGGAAATGTCTTCAAGGTTCTCAATCCACAAGAAGTGATGGGGGCTGGGATGGAGCTGAGCTCAATGATAAGAACACCTGTCTGGCACACGTAAAGTCCTCGGTTCAAATCCTAGCATAAAAAACTCAAAACAAAATGAAAAAACAATAAATTAACAATGNATTAAATAGGAGTGAGGGAAGGGAAACTGAAGCTGAAGTCTGGCCCAGCTCCCTTGTATTCTTCCCTAATCATGTCCTGAATGAATTTCTTGGGATCTTTTTTCTTGTCGGTTGTTTCTGAGAAAGGTTGTGTCTTCAGAGATCATTTAAGAAGTATGTTGTGTTTAGGGATGATAAAGAACTCAGGCTGAAGTTCAAAGTGTGTAAAGGAAAAGGAAATGAGTGAAATGAGATGGGAAGGCTGCACAAGGTCCCGAAACAAGTGCCTTGGTGCAGTTCTGGGAGCTGGATTCTGCATGTGGACAGCTGGAAGTACTTGAAACGTAAATGGCAAATGTATAATCTCTGATAGCGTTGGGAAAGCTGGTTCTAATCAGAAACAATTCCGAGGTCTTAGTGAAACAGCTAAAAAAAACTGTAGTGTGTCCTTGTTCTGGCATCCATCAACACCTGTGATAGATACAGCTCCGGAGTGTGTCAAGGAGTGAGGCAAGTTTCAGAGCACTGTTGAGATATATTACCACTAGGTTGAAAGAAAATTGTGCTCTTAAAATTTTGTGTGTACACTCAAGTAGGAGCTCTATATACATGAGCACAGAGAAAAGGGTTAGGAGGCAGTGTGTCCTTTTAGAATAAATCTGGGAAAGGGGTCTTTATTTGTATATAATGTTTTAAATTTTGGCAAAGAGATCCTATATTCAGGAAGTCCTCCTGTGACATGCACTGTGGAGGAGGAACTGAACTTGAGGCACAGTCGGGGAGCCTAAGGGAGCTACTGCAGGAATGAAGGTAGAAAGCTAGTGGGGTCAAATGAAGGCCCCTGCTTCAGGAGTCTGGAGAGACCCAGTTTGATGAGTTTGGGGTGGGGGTGGTTTTCATTTTAGTTCTTGGGTATAGATCTCTGGTGGGGAATTCTGTAAGGTTGGAATTCACAAGGGAGGTCAGAGCCTTAAATCCTTGGGCTGACCAGGTGGGAGTATGATCCTGGGAAACTGTTTTTGCAAGGTGTTTAAGAGAAAAGACCTTGTCGGCTGCCCTGAAATGACCTGAAGTGGGGCAGGAGAGGTGATTGCTGTGGTGATAGAGACTTGGGGAAACTCCCTCACTGGTGAACCAAGACTTGCACCATGGGCTTCTGCTTGCCTAGGAGGGGAGAGGAATTGCGGCAGATCTGAGCCCTCAGGTCAATCAGTGGTCCTGGGCCTAGAGAAGAGCCACATGGCAGGCCACCCTGTCCTCTCATAGCTCTTGTATTGTATGAGAGCATCTCTTCCTAGTCCAAAGTTACCACATAACTGTCTTTTACATATTCATTTGTGTAGAAACTGCCAGAGGTTACCCCAGAGTAAGTAGTTGGGATGCCTTGAAGCGGGGGAATTAGCCTGANCAGAATAGGCCTGCGGTTCAGTGCTCAGGGAGAGGCTGAGATGCCTGATGTGGTCACCTGCCTTCCTCAGCTCTGAGGAAAAAACTGAGTGGATGACGGAGGAGTGAAGTGATGAATGGACATTGGAGCTGCTTTCTGCTCTATTCCCTGTGAGGGTTTGACTGTGTAGTCCAGGCTGGCATTGAACTCTAGATTTCTCCTACTTCAGTCTCCTGAGCACTGGGATTATAAGTATGCTGCTCTTCTCCTCTTGAGGAATGGCCATCGTTTTTCTCTCAAAAGTGGACTTCAGGTGGAAGGCCTAGGGATGCTCATGTGTCTGTGATGTGCCCTGGCAAGCCGCCATGTGCCTGGACTCCTTCTCAGAAGGAGCTCACATCCCAAAGGTGCANTTGAGGGACCTGCAAATCTGTACCTGAGGTCATGATGTCAGACAGAACCCAATTCTGAACCTGCAAGTTATGTTTCCCTTCAAAACTAATCACAGATAGAAAACAACAAAACAAGAAGGCTCAGTTCTTTAGAGCATTGGCTGCCCTTGCAGAGAATCCGAGTTCAGTTCCTAGCACCCACATGGTGGTTCATAACCATTCATAACTGCAGTTCCAGGACTTCTGATGCCCTCTTCTGACCTCTGTGTACCCCAGGAACACATGTGGTACACATGCAGGCAAAACACCCTTACATGGAAAAATGAATAATGAAATTCTTTTTTTTTTAAAGCAACAGCAACATGCACAAGTAAAACAGCTTTTGTTGTCCCTGGGTTTGTAAGTTTTAAACTGAGAGGTGAGAGGCCCTGGCTCAGGGTGTCTGTGTCTTACTTGGGTCTCTTGCTTAAGAATTGGCCCAAAGCCTAGGCAATGAGGTGGTGCTTTCCCTGCATAACTACACTAAGAATCATGGGCACATTCCACCTGTGTATTGCAAAGGTTTGGTTCACATCCAAATGTCTTAGTTTAGTGGAAGAAATGTAAGAGTTCATAGTGATATGCNAGAGACACCACAACTAAATAAAACTGAGTGGCTTAAAGGGATTAGAATTTAATGTCTCAACTCTGGAGGTTGAAAGGCCTGGTTTGGCATGGCCCTGCTTCCTCTGAGACAGGGTAGAGATTATCCTTGTGTTTTCTCAGTTTGTAGTGATGACCACATCCTGAGTAGATTGTAAGGAACAGTTAGCATGTCCACAATCTAAGACTGCCCTCAGTGGAAAATGAATTGAGAATTAAGACCTTGGCACTTGGGAGTTGAAATGGGTATAGTAGAATTGATGTAGGCCCTTGTAGCTATGATTATTCCATTTAAACAAAATTTTCATCCCCTGTTGTTATTCACCTCGGAAGCAGGCTTTACACATGTTTTCCATTTTTTCTTGTATTATCACTTTTCCTGATTCCCNGAGTCCTCCAGCTGGTCTCTCTTGTTTACTGTGTTACTAAAAGAACTGTTCTTCTATCCCATGCTACCTTCATGTGCTGCAGTCAGAAGTTTTAGTCTTTGGGGGTATGCATGTGTTTATGTTCATTATGTTCATTATGTGTATCTGTGTGTGGATGCCAGAAGTGAACATCAGATATTTCCTTCATTCGCTCCCCATCTCTTGAGACAGGGTTTCTCACTGAACTTGGAGCTTGACAATTTGGCTAGAGTAGCTGGCTAACAAGCCCCAGGGAATCCTCCTGTCTCAGCTCTCCAGCACTGGAATTACAAGTCCACCACACTCTGCTTTTTTCTTGCTTTCTGGGGGATTGACTAAGGTCTTCGTGCTTGTATAACAAGCCTTTCCAACTGTCTTAGTTAAGGTTACTGTTGCTGTGATGAAACACTGTGGCCAAAGCAACTNGAGGAGGCTTACACTTCCACATCACAGTTGATCATCAAAGGAAGTCAGGACAGGAACTCAAGCAGGGTAGGAACCTGTTGGTGGGAGCTGATGCAGAGACCACAGAGGAGTGCTGCTTACTGGCTTGNTCCTCATGGCTTGCTCAACCTGCTTTCTTATAGAACCCAGGACCACCAGCAGGGATGGCACCACTCAGGATGGGATGGGCCCTCTCACATCAATCACTAATTAAGAAAATACCCTACAGGCTTTCCTACAGCCCCATCTAACGAAAGCATTTTTCTTAATTGAGATTCCATCCTCTCAAATGACTTTAGTTTGTGTCAAGTTGAAATAACTTACTTGTCTCTGGTACACTAACCAAGCCATACACCAAACCCAGTTTTAAGGGTATTTGCCACAACTCATCACTTGTTCCTCTCTGGCTCCCAGAACACCATCCTCTTCCAGTTTTCTTCTTATATGTTCAAGAAGTGTGGTGGTTTTTTTCAGTTCTTTGGCTTTAAATAGACTCTGCTGATGACTCCCACATGCCTATCTTCAGCTCNGACCTTTCCCCAGATCTCTAAAAAACACACAGCTATTTCTGTGCCTCCTTGCGTTTTCTTCTGAAGCCCCTTAGCTGTCACAGACATACCTGAAACAGACCCCTAGGACTTGACATTTTCTCCTCCCTCTTGATAATTGGTGCCACAATTCATTTTCAGGCTGGAAACCTAGGCGTGGTCTTAATTGTCCTCTTTCCTTCTTAGTACNGTTAGTCCGTTCCTCCCAGTCCTCTTAGCAACTTCATCTGGATCTCACCCTGTCTATGACCTACACAACCTCAGTAGCTCCCTGAAAACTTCATCTCCATGCTTTCACTCCCGCCCCTGTTCACTCTGTTCTCTCCCAACTCAATGAGCACCTATTTCCCCAAGCATCCTATCATGCTTAGTGTAAGATCCCATAATCTTCACCAATACTGAGGAAGCCTTGTATGATTTGCCTCTACCCCATACTTTGCTCTTTTACCATTTTCCCTTTTGTTCAGTGCATTCCAGGCACCACATCTTTGCTCTTTTCAAAAGCCCCCTGTACTTCTGTGTTTCCTGATTACTTTGCCTAGGACTCTCTTCAGTTAGCCACATGGCTTCTATTTACTTATGTTTGTCACTACATCCTCTCTCCTGTCCAGCACACACACATGCACACATAGGAAAGTGTAAGTTTCTGTAANGCTGGAACCTTGTTTTACTCAGCACATTCTCTGCATTCCCTCAGAACGTTATCTAGCCATAGAATTACCTAGTGAGTGAGTGTAAATGGAAGGGTAGTTCTCTACACATGTAAAGATAAACAGTAAAATTAAACTGGACTGCTCCAGAAACTGCATCTAGTTCAGCATACCTGACAAGTAGCTAGGGGACAGAGGTGATGGCAGATGTAGACAAAAGTTCCCTTCACTGTGGGGAGGAACCTGGACCTCATCTATGAATCATTGGCTTTCTAACAGATCTTTAGGAGCCTGTAGCACAGGAAGATACAGATTTAGGAAGGATTACCTGCTTGCAGTGTGGTGACTGAGTTGTCAGAGGGCAAGACTCAAAGACAGGAAANNAGTTAGGAGACCATAGTAGAGACAGTNATGCATAGGAAACAAAATGCCATCTCTGTNCCTGTCTTAGTCACTGTTCTATTGCTCTGAAGAGACACCGTGACCACGGCAGCTCTTATAAAGGAAAACATTTAATTGGGACCAGTTTACAATTTCAGAGATTTAGGCTATTATCGTCCTGGTGGGGAGCATGGCAGCATGCAGTTAGACATGGTGCTAGAACAGTAGCTGAGAGTTCTATATCCTGATCCTTAGGCAGCAGGAAGAGAAACAGAGACAGAGAGACTGGGCCTAGCATGGGCTTTTGAAACTTCAAAGCCCACTCCTAACGACATACTTCTTCCAACAAGGATACCTCCTAATCTTCTCAAACAGTTCCACTCTCTCTGGTGACTAAACATTCAAATATAGGAGCCAATAGGGGGCATTCTTATTCAAACCTCCCCACTTCATCTATGGGGAAGATATGCATACAGTGCCTGACTGCTGTGCTCAGAACTCTAGTAAAGGCGAGGTGTCAAAACTGTAGCCTTTCTTTACAAGAAGGCCTGAGGTAGTGTGTTAGACTCTTCATTNCTGTGACAGATACTAGAGAGAAAGAAACCATTTCAAGGGGGAGAGAATTCTTTTGTCTCATGGCTTTAGAGGTTTTAATCCATGGCTACTTTGCTACCTTGCTTCTTCTGGGCCTGTGGTGAAGCAGGGTATCGTGGGTAATGCATGAACATGAACATGACAGTCCAGAAGTGGGGGGAGAGTGGGGACAAGATATACAAGATATTCCTCCAGTGACCTATTCTTCCAACAAGGCCCCACCTCCTGGCTTCCACCACCTTTCTATAATCCCATTGAGTTAGGAATCCATTGACGATCCAGTTTCTACCCTAAACCAGTCAACTAGTGGTGAGGCTTTTAGTACATGAGCCTTTAGTTGACATATCAGACTCAAACCATAACACCTCTATTGCTTGCTGCATGGATGAGGCTACNTTTCCAGCTTACAGTTCTTGACCTTATGCCTACCNTGTGGCACCTCTGTAGAATTAATTTAATAATGTCTTCTGTTTGAACTGGTTCAGAAATCTTAATCATCTGTGTTTGGTTTGGGAAGGCAGGTTCTATGAGGGCTTGTGACTAATATATGACATTCATGTTTAAGTAATCAAGACTATTTGATTTTCTTCAAATTAGGAAGGTATAGGTAAGAAAGATTTACTAAATAAGCCAGATGTGGTAGCACATGCCTAGAATCTCAGCACTTGGAAGGCAGAGGCAGGAGGATTGCTACAAGTTCAAAGCTAGCCTAGTCTACCGACTTGGGCTGTATGGTAAGACTTCATATCAAAACAAACATATACATATACACACACATATATATACATATACATATATATACATATACATATATATACATATACATATATATACATATACATATATACATATATATACATATACATATATATACACATATACATATATATGTATATATATATGTATATGAATGATACCATCAAGAGGATTTGTGAGAGGTGGAACATGATTTGGTCGTTATATGTTGAGAGGTACAGAAGTGGTCACCTATAATCCCAGCACTCAGGAGAACACCTGGGCTACAGAGTGAGATTCTGTCTTAGGAATCTGGCTGGAGAAATGGATCATGGATATTCAGAGTCATGCAAGGATTTTCCACAATAAACTTTTGAATTGAATCTAAAAGATACTGTTGGCAGGAAACAAACAAGGGCAAATTTAGTAGATAACAATGTAGGCGACTGTCGTTGGATCTCTGGATTCTAGATAATGCATTTCCCAACTCTTTGTCCCATTTAATCACCCTCTTGAAATGGATTTGCTTTAATTTTTTCTTC
>LZPO01027553.1:161856-172507 GCA_001675575.1 Neotoma lepida
CTATGGGGTAAAGAACCACCCTAAATATCAGTGGGATCTCGTGGACTAGAGTTTGGACTGAAGAAAGAATAGCCAGCTGAGCACAAGAATTTTTCTGTTTCCAGATCCACTAAGAGAGCAAGCAACCTCACACTTGTACAACCACAATCTATTTCTGCCACTATGCATTTCCTAGTGTGATTTACACCTGTGCTGTTTTTAACTGTAGTGACTAACAATTATAATGGGGGGGGTCGTTTCTCTGTATAGTCCTGGCTGTCCTGGAACTCACTCTGTAGACCAGGCTGGCCTTGAGCTCAGGGCTTGCCTCTGCCTTCTGAGTGCTGGGATTAAAGGTGTGTGCTGCCACAGCCCAGCCTNTATTTATCATTTTAAGTTAAAAATTAAATTCCTCATTTTCAGTAGTCACAAATCTTACAGATTTTACTACCTTTAACGTTGCTTTAGCGGAGTATCACTGGCTAGGTAATTTATAACATTGTATTTTTTGCAATAGTATCATCTGAAAAGTCTACATCTGGTGAAGGCCTCGCCATAACAGCATGGCAGAAGCCATCACAAAACAAAAAGATTCTAGTAGCAAATCCACTCTCCCAATACTTACTCTACAATAATGATAGTACAATTCATTCATCTAAATGCCCTACCTCTCAGATGCTGTTAATTTGGGGATTTTGTTCCCAACACATGAACTTGGTGTTGGTGGTGATGGGGTGTTCAAACAGTAGCATCCCGTATTCTTTTGATAGACCAGCCTGACTCCATCTTAAAAACCACTTTGTTAGATCAAAATAAGTTCGTTTCTGTCTGCTGCAAAATTCCACGTTGACCATGCTTTAACCTGTTTCTGGATTTTGACATGCTCCCCACTCGAGTTTGACTCACACCTCAGATGTACTCCACCCGGATAGGATGTTCTGCCAAGATGATCTGTCAAATAATCTAATCTGCTGTCTGCTTCTGTAAAAATTTGTCAAATCCTTCATCAAATTCCTTTGAAAACCTGCAATTTACACTTTTTCCCCTATGAAAAGAGGCCCGAAAAGTTAACCCATGCTGCTCCTTCACATCCTGCTTTTAAGAGTCAGTCCTATACATAGTAAATAAAGCTTGCTTAACTGGCTTTAATGTGGGGGGTGGCATTTGTTCTCAGTGGCACTAACACGCTCCTTGTGACTCTCGTTNTCAGTGATGACTGGGGCTGGATGGCTCATCTGGGTTGCTGCTATTCCAGAGGACCTGNGTTCAGTTCTCAGCACCCACATCGATTGTCTCACAACTGCCTGTATCTCCTATAGTGATGCTCCAGTGACTGGTGTATTGAATTTAAGATACAACAGAACTAGGGAACGCCAGAGCTCTTTACTGGGCTCCTCTGAAGCTTTTATTCCGAGATATCTCAATGCTCAAAGCAGGGACAGAGAATGATAAATGAAAGTTCTCATCATTTTCACCAGACATGTTCAGAGGGCAGGAAGTCTCAACGCCCGGGGGCAGGAGCTNTTTGCAAAATATCCTTGAATGCTCTACGCTGGGGGAAGGAAATATCTTGTCCATGGTATCCCTTGGGCAGGTGCAGGCATTCCTCCCAGAGGGATAAACAAAGGTCCAAAGGAGNAGAAAAGCAGAATGATGTAGGGAAGTTTATGCTATCTGCAGGGATTTGCCATTTTCTGGCCTCTGCAGGCAGTTACACACATGGCAAACACACATACACACATATATAAATAAAAATAAAATCTTAGTGCTCCATCACAGAGCAACTTTTACACTTATAGACAGATTTTGTTTTTGTTCTGTATTTTTCCCAACATATTATTTTTATTAATTATTTGGGAATTCCATACAATGCACTCTGATCACACTTGATTCCCATTCCTCCCAGGGCCACTCTCCCACCCTTGTGGCCCCCCACCTCCAATAAAGGTAAAAAAGAGAAAAATATACCAAGTCCAATTTGTGTTGCCCATATACTCACTGGAGCATGGTCAGACTCCCAATGGCCAACTCCCCAAAGAAAACCGTCTTTCCCCCATCCTCCCCTCCTGCTCACCCTCCCGCCACTGCCAGAAGCCATCATCTGTGAAGAACATCCCTACCACAATTTCTAAGGATTCTCTTCAATAGCTTCCTGTCTGGACTGTTCCTTTTTTTTCTTTTTTTCTGGGCGGGGGTGGGGGGAGGTTGTCCCAGAAGCCTTCGAAGTCTCTCATTCTCAGTTACGAGTCTGCAGTCATCAATACCACTGCAAAAGAAGCTTCCTTTCCATAGCAGCCACCAGGGGCACAGATCGTGGACTTCCACATGGTCTCCTGCAGCAGCCCTGATCACAGACATCAACATGGCCTCTGGTGGCAGCACGGACTATGGACACTATGTGGCATCCCTGATCACGGACACCANTATGGCCTCCGGTGGCAGCAAGAACCACAAAGGTCTTTTGAGGAAGCTTAATCCAGAAAAAGAACCATTCTTCATCTTGGGTATCTTGTTGCTCAGAGTCAAGGTGATGGTATCATTGGGCATCGTCTAGCTCCAGGCTGCTGTACACCACCCTGCCCCCGGTGCAGGCCACCCTGCCAGTACCCTGGGCATGACCATCGAGTTTGCAGCCTGTGGGCAGCAATGCTGCCCGTTGCTCTCTGACCTCTGAGCAGAGCTAGCAGAGTTAGCGGCAGGAGCAGTGGTGGCTCCATGCCTCAGGCCAGGCCTCTGCCTCAGGCCAGGCCTTCGAGCAGAGCATCAGTACCAGCCTAGTGGGTGGCATCAGGGTGANGGGGGCCTGGTAGTGGCACGAGCCTCCTGGTGATCTGAGATCCTTTTCTCTCAGAAGCACCACTCCATTCTGTTCTACCTTTTTTTTTTCTCATACCATGAAACCACTTTTTAAAAGTGTCTTCCCATAAGATCTCCTTTGTTCAGTTGTTTCACAGATACTGTGAGCTCTGCAGGCTCGTCTCCACTGCTGGGTCTCTCCTTGTAACCTCCCTGAGTCTCTCAGACTCCTCAGAGCTGCCCCACGCACCTCTCAGGTGCAGGTGGCCACCACCATCTTGAATCGAGTCACCTCTAGACCACAGATTTTGAATCCTGCCATTTGCATTTTATAGCTTTAACATTTCTGAGTCCCCATTTCTTTCTTCTTTGTCAAAGTGGCAGTTTATACTAGAGACTCTTCTGCCTGAACAAAATAGACACTTGGCAATCTCTGCCTTGCCATTTTCTGGGGCAGTCGGGGGTGGTGGGTCAAATTGAATTGACTTCTCCATGCTGAACCTCTTTCACAAGTCTTTCTCTTGAAAAACAAAGTGTATTGAAGAGACTCTGGCCAGTTTGAGCATGGCAGGCATGGCTCTGGCAGGCCCTGCCCTTCTCCCCACTCCCTCTGCCTTTCTAAACTGTTAGATTACATTCCTAAAGCTGGCCACCAAGGTCTATTCCCTTATTTGGCCACTTCCTCCTCCTGAGACTGACTACCAAGGTCCAGCTATCAAAGTATTGAAGTACAGCAATCAGAGGCCCCCTTTGGCTCACCTAATTAACACGTCCAATCAAAATTATACACCTCTGTGGTGATATTTTATTTGTCTTCCCTAATAAAATTTATCTGAGGGTCAGAGGAAAAACGGGGCTGCCAGCCACTAGTAGAAAAACAATAGCCATGCAAGTTAGCACACGCCCTTAATCCATTTGGTTCTCTGTGACTCCAAGGTCACATGGGGAACTAGCAGTAGGAGGTGGTGGCACACGCCTTTAATCCCAGCATCAACCTTAGAGTTCTGAAGATCCATGCAGACAAGACAGGAAGTGATGTAGCTTGGTGCGGATAGGAAATTAGTTAGCAGATGAACAGGCATAAAAAGCCAGGTTAGACCGGAAGTCTCGCTCTTTCATCNNCTTCGCTCCTGGGAAGTAGAGGCAGCGTTGGTGAGGTGAGGCGAGTGGTGGCTTGCTCCTAATTCCTCTGATCTCTGTCAGATTTTTACCCTTATTTCTTGTTCCGTGTGTTTATTAATAAGACTGGTTAGAAATTCATCTTACACACCTCATCCTAACACGAGGGTTCCCCTTTCCCTTTATAAACTGCCATTTGCCCATGTGCCNTGTCTGTCTCCTTTCTATCCAGAGGCAGTCCTTTGTCCCTCTATGGCAAATATCCCTTCTCTTTCTCCCTTGTTCCCTTCCCCTTCTTCCTCATCCTCTATCTGCTGTCTTTGTCTCTTATTCTCTGCCCTCTGTCCTTCTGGGGCCAATAAATCTCCTTTGTGCTGAGAACTTGGTCTTGAGGGTCCTGAGCCNATACTTTTCCTTTTATGTGTTGTGTACTTACAAACTCGTTAAAATACGATGGGATGAGGAAAATTGCATTCCTGTTATTGTTCTTCCAAGGAGTACATACATTTTGTGAGACATACTTGGCTGTCAGTATTCTAGAGGGTGCCTATTCACTAGAGCTCTTTTGAGAGAAGAATCTTCAACAAGGTAGAGACCTGGTTTATACAATCCCCATATAAGGGATTGCACAAGGGATGTGTGGCCATGGGGGAGGCATCTGAAGACAAGTCAGTCACCTGCAGGCATGAGTTTGCTTACGTTTGACTGGGACTGAGTGATCCAACCTGGGAGTCTGTGTCTGGCAGGGACACTGTTCTAAAGCAGATGCCAAGAGGGCACCTTGTGCTAAGCTCCACTCCTTAGGCTGTGAGGCATAGTCCCACTGAGGTTTCATCTATAAGCTAGGGACATCTGGGATGGAACTCATGACCAGGCCATCCAAGGCTCATTCCAAGTTCCTTATCTGCCACAAGACTGCAGGGATAACTCTGCACTGTTTACAGCATGTCAAGAGTCTGAATAGAACCACCTGGTTCCCCGTCCCCATGACCCAGAGGCCAATGCCCTCTCACCCTACCTGTCTCCCGAATCTAGCTATGGCAGTTGGGCTGGCCCCAGGGGATGGACTCAGTTCAGCAAGATTCAGTGGAAGTAAATTGCAGTCTAGAACTCTGCTTGTCAAACCAAAGACCTCAATTTATCACCTCTCTGGTGTGGGAATCTGTGAGAGACCAGCTCCGACCTACTCCGANGTATCGAAGGGTTCTTAGGTGGAGGAGAGAGGAATGAGGAAATATTAGGTAGAAAGATAGACCTAGATGACGAGGAGAAAGAAAGAGACACAGGATAGCTCCGGGAGGGCCTGGATCAATACCCTGTCACGCCCCGAACTTTATTCAAAAGGACTTTTTATAATATGCCAAGGGGAGAGGCAAAAGACCTCCCACTTACAAGATCAAAGCACAAAGTACAGCCAAGTATAGACCCTTCCAAACACCTGGTAACCACACCCNTGGCAAAATCATCCCATTATGCAGCCCTGCTGAGTAAAGCAAGCCCAGATTCTCGGACCCTGAGTAATTTGGGCCCCCACACTCTGGGTGGTCAGCATCACTTCTCCAGACACAGGGATCTCCGACCACCACCTTCAACTATGGTCAGTCTCCAAAGAAAAAGTCTGGTGGGATTTGGATCTATGAAAGACAGAATCATTTTGATAAACGTGACACACGAAATGCAAATAAATAGATCTCAGAGGTGTTCATACAAATATACATATGTGTAACTTAACCATATGCTATGTGTTCATTTTGCTATCTTGAGAGAGAAGAGTGAAATGAGACATCAGCCACAGGGATGGGTGCTCTTGTCCATGGTGAGAACCTTTGAAACCCAGGGTATTTTGACTCCACAAAGGAAAAGTGAGGTTTTGTACAGTTATACAGGGGCTGGGATTTTAAGGACTTCCCATTTAGCTGAAAACTCAAGTAGAAAAATGTTTTCAGAAATCACCAGTGTGCATTCAAGAGACTTGAAACAGTTTGTGTTTTGAAGTTTAGGCAGTGGGATCCAGAATCCTTTAGAGTCTCTCCCTTCCTGGAGATCATGCACACTCCCCCAAGTTTTTAATCAAATACTACTATATATGTCACCCTGTGGTTATGTGGCTGATGTAATCGTTTGAAAATAATAATCTTGGTGTTATACAAAGGAACACATGGCATGGCAACTTCTTTTGGCGAAAAGGGTGGTCCAGAACCCAAACCAGGCTAATGAGCACATTCAGCCAAAATGGCTCTTTTTATCCCCAAGGTAGGTGCTGACTGTATCTCATCCCATTGGTAGGAGCTCTGGAATTCCCAATCTGATGAGATTAGCTAATTTGCTAATTGGTTGTTTTCTGTTCGTTTGTAGCTGGAAATAGACCCTCAGGTTTTTATCTCTACCAGACCCATCTCTTACACTTTAAGTCTAGCCTTCCCACCAGGTGTGCAATGCNGGGTTGTGTTTTCACAACCACATACCAAAGNCATGTGTCATCAGAATACTCTGCATAGACAGTGGGGGTGGGAGAGAGGGAGGGAGAGGAACATAGCCACTTGGCATGCCAGNAAATGGCACAAGACATGTTATCCCAAATTTCTTGGACCTCATCCCACTTATAGTNGGCATCAGCNTACATTTGTTCCTTCTGTGTGAAAGGAGAGCATGAGAGAGGAGAGAACCATCCACATACAGGAGATGAAGATATATACCTACTGATCCCAAACAAACTGTCCATCTCCTACAAAGGCTTCAGGACAGATCCACTGTCCTCCTCAGGCCTGCAGAGGATTGCAGCTCATGCTAGGAAATAACAGCCCAAAGCATGCTCTCACTACTTGGGCTCAATGGAAGAAGGTGGCCTTAAAACCCCCAGTAAATGAGGGCTGGAGATNTAGCTCCATTGGTGGAATACTTGCCTAACTTTCACAAATGCCTGGGTTCCACAGAAGGGCACAAACCGAGGTCATGGTGGTGGCACATCTGTAACCTCGGCCTTTAGGAGACAGANGCAGGAGAAGCAGTTCAAAGTCATTTG
Organism: Neotoma lepida; assembly: GCA_001675575.1. Lineage (NCBI taxonomy): Eukaryota > Metazoa > Chordata > Mammalia > Rodentia > Cricetidae > Neotoma > Neotoma lepida. The sequence goes on from LZPO01027553.1 coordinate 168,773, forward strand.
TTACTAGTGAGTTTGAGGCCAGCCTGAGTTATGTGAAAGCTTGTTTAAAAAAATTCCAGGAACTGAATCTGAAAGAAGTTAGTTTCCTTCTTTGGCGGTTTCCATAGTAACTGCATGTGTTCAGAGGGAGGCAGCTGGAGAGTGACAATCTTCCCTGCACATGGTCAGAGGATCACGGGGCCTTAAATAAACTGCCATAAACACAACTGGCTACTACTACGACCTAAAGAAGCCAANGCCTGTTTCTCTTCTGTGGGAACAGTCTTCTGGTGTGGGGACCCTTTTCTACAAGAACTTCTTTGACTCCTGTGGCAGCTGCTCAATCCCTTCTGCATTCTTTCATCTGTAGTCANAGAGCTTCTGTTCACTGTGTTTATGGTTTCTCAGCCTGGTGTGGGCCTTTGAAATCTCAACGCTGACCACCAGTGACACATCTCCAAAAAGGCCACACCTACTCCAACAAGGCTTGTCTTAGTTAGGGTTTCTATTGCTGTGAAGAGTCACCATAACCACGGCAACTCTTATAAAGAAAAACATTCAATTAGGGCTGGCTTACAGTTCAGAGGTTTAGTCCATTATCATCATGGCAGNNNGCATGGTAGTGTGTAGGCATTGCTTGGTGCTTGGTGCTGGGGAGTTTAGCTGACAGTTCTACATCTGGATTGGTAAGCAGCAGAATGAGCAAGCCATTGGGCCTGGCTTGGGTTTCTGAAACCTCAAAGCCCACCCCCAGNGACAGCCCTCCTCCAACAAAGCCACACCTACTCCAATAAAGCCATAGGTCTTAATTCTTTCAAATAATGAATGCCACTCCCTATAAGCATATGTGAGCAGATGGAGTGTCCTTGTGAATCTTAAAACCATCTGTGACCTTTATTAAGTGGTCCTGTGACCTCCCTAAAGAACACTGTAGTTGGTAGAGGCTGTGTTAGACCACCTAGAGCAAAGCTCTGTAAAAAAGGTCATATGTGTTCCNACCTGTGTGCAGGGCTGTGGTCATCACTTAAACTGTTAGTGGTATTCTGAAGTAAGAGCACATTGAATTCAACTAAACTCAGGTTCATCAGATGGGGAAGGGGATGGGGGGTGATCTTGTTTCTCTGAGTAATTTTTGAATCCAGATAATGAGCTTTCTGTGATCCCCATTAATGCCTTTCCCCTTTGAACTGAGATAAGTTCTTTGACAGATTGCTACTTAGATAGGTAACATACGCCAGGCATTGCAATCGTGAGATGTTCTGAGAACTCGCCCTTCTCATGGAGAAGCAAATGGCCTTTGATATAAAGTGTAGCAGATGCCCAGACTCGCTTGCAGATGCTGCTCCAGCCTCCTCCCCTAGGTCTGTATTGTGGAGAAGTGCTGGGGAAGGGTATGTTGTCTGCCACTCCCATGGAGAGGTTCACTGAATACTTAAAATCACATGAGCACAACCTCACCCAACATTCTCTTCTTTCATGGTTCCTGCATGATCTTTGAGAAGAAATCCTTGTAGACTACATATGCCCAAATTTTAAGGCAATGGACAGTCTATATACGTAGAGTTTCCTGGCTAATTGTCATTCTTCCGTGTGTGTGTGTGTGTGTGTGTGTGTGTGTGTGTGTGTTCCTATTCATTGGGAAAGGTGGGTGAGGGACTGGAAATTAGCCCTTGTGTTTTTTGTAATTACAGATTAACTCCATTAGCATTGAGTCCCCAGTAGAGACTCCAGGGGTCCCCANGGTCACTGCTCAGTGTCTTTCCACCTTCATACATCATCAGGTTTGCTAAGTGGTGCACTGTACTGGAAACCAGAAAGCCTGGATGGGATTTAAATACCATCTCTTGTTATAGGTTTTAAAGGGCTGGGAAATGTTGTAGATATTATTTTAACTATGTAAAGATGTGTTACATTTGTTTATGCTGCACAATATTACCTTAACCGAGTAAAGGTGTGATACTTTTGTTTATGCTGCATTTGTTTGATTATGTAAAGATGTGTTACATCTGTTTCGCTNTACCTGCCGAAGGCATCTGATTGTCTANTAAAAAGCCGAACGGCCAATAGCTAAGCAGAGAAGGGATAGATGGTGCTGGCAGGCAGAGAGAATAAATAGGAGGAGAAATCAAGGCTTGAGAAAAATGAGAGAAGAGAGAAGGGAATGAGGAGAAAGAGGGCATACATTACTGTTCAAAANTGGAGGAAAAAGACGACAGTGAGGAAATACTGGACCACAAAACAAGACTGAAAACCAGCTGGGCAAACTCCAAACTCTGCATCTCCAAGTCTGATGTCAAAACACTCTTCAGATCTCCAGCTCCTTTCAGCTTTGTTGACTGCAGCACACTTCTTTCTCCTGGCTGCTTCCACTCCCTGTTAGTAGCTCTCCTCTGCAGCTATCCCATGGCTCTGGTACCTCCAATCCAGGCTTCAGCCTCACAGCTTCACGCAATAGCCTNTCTAGGCCTCCATGCAGGGACATCTCTGACACACACCTGGCCTCAGCTGCTTTCCTTAGTCATGGAGGAAGAGTCCATAACCCCTTGCTTCTATCCTTGACTCTAAAGCCAGAACCACATGGCCAAAGCTGCCAAGTTCTGCTACTTGCTGAAGCTGGAACGTGCTCTCCTCATTCAATTACATCTTCCCCAGCTTCCTGTTTTCCATGGATTTGCTCACTGCCTAAGCTTGGCTGGAACTTGCTTTTTAAACCAGGCTGGCTTTGAATTTAAAGATCAGTCAGCCACTGTCTCCTGAGTGCTAGGAATTAAGGCATGCACTACCACACATGAACCGAAGCTAGTCTTGAATTCCTTTTCACAAGTTGGACTGGTAGACAGGTGGAGTCTTGCCCAGAGGTCACCATTCCATTTATGCCATTTCTTAGTCTGTTTATCTCCTTGAACACAGGACTTCGTGCTATTCCACCTCCTGGTGCCCCTTTCTCTGCATCCAGGACATTTTTTTATTTTTACTTGCTTTTGCTCTTTTGCTGCTGTTCATTATAAATCTTAATAAGAGTAAACACTAACAACCACACAAGTCAATACTAGGCTGTTTGAGATTTTCTCTGCTAATAGGATACATTCAAGTCTGTTGACTTTGGCCTCAGATACACTCTTCAGACAAGGGCAAAAAGCAGCCTCATTCTTCACCAACATCACAAGGATGATCTACAGTCAACATAACAAAATGAACAACAAAAGTTCCTATCTCTTGAGAACTGAATGAGGCCACTCATGGCTTCTCTCAGTGTGCAGGAAGTGACCCTAGAAAAGGTGAATGTGGGTGTTGATGGCATCCAAGGTACTCCTGACCACCCTNCTTCCCTTNCAGCTCCTTCCTGTAGACACCCATGGGCTGATTCTGANGTCAGGATCTTCCTGCAGGAGTGGAAAGTAGTTGAAAGGACAAAAGACATTCTGTATGTCTCTGGTTTTCAATCTAATTCTAAATGAAGTGATGATATTTAGCAAATGTGTTCGATGATTAAATCAACCAGCCATGGTGGCCCACACCATTANTCCAGCACACGGGAAGGNGAGTCAGTGCCTGGACAGTTGCCTCTGAATAGTGAGNTCCAGGATGGCCAGGACTGTGGAAAGAGACTTGCTTCAAACAGAAATTTGAATAGTGGACCTTCNTTCTGCCTCGGATATTTTCTCTTGAGCTTGGGTCTTCCTAAGTACTGGAAGTTCTAGGANTCTGGGAAATCTTCCTGCCTCAGTCTCCTGAGAGGGGATTAAAGGCTCATCC
>LZPO01027554.1:35380-49552 GCA_001675575.1 Neotoma lepida
GACATTCATGGAATGAAAAGACAATAGAGACTAAGTAAATACTCGGGGTCTAAGATGAAGCAAGTAAGATACTCCAAGAGTGATCATGCCCACCCAAATAAAGTGGGGGTTTGTGTGGGTAACAATGGGTAACGTGGGTTGAACCCCAATACAATNTGCTTGCCTAGGGCTGCCTTGAGCTCCCTGAAAAAATCACTGAAAGAGTGAGGGAATATTTTAGGGTCATGAACAAGTGGCATGTTCAAAGTGGAATATTAATATGCTTGATAAGATTACTTAGAAAGTTAATACACTAGACCATGAGAGTGGACATACATACCTACCTGAAAGAAGAGATTAAAAGAGAAGGAAATCAGCCAAGAAGAAGCCAGATAGGCAGATAGTGTGGGTAGTTAGGAAGATGAAGCCACACGCCTTACCCAGTGGCACACACTGCTAATCTCAATCTGGAAGGTTGNGGCACCTGTGTTGCTAAAAGTTTCCAACCACCCTGGCCTACAGAGTGAGTTGAAAAACNAAAGGCAAAAAGTGTAGAAAATGTACAAGGTTTTTGAGCCCCGCTCATCAAACAGATGACATTATCAATACAATTAATGATTTTGTGTGTTTAATGACTATCTAAATTGATCTAANAGAAATCGACATACTTAAATTCATTGGTGTGTCCTCATCTAGCTTCTTAAAAACTGAAATTCTTTCCAAACCTGTGACACAAGCCTGTAATCCTAGCTACGCAGGAGACTGAGTCAGGAATAGCACGGTTTGAGGTCAGCCTGGGTAAGAGAGTGAGACCCTCAAAATACCAAGTGGATAAAAGGCATAAGTGTAGCTCAGCAGTGGAGCGCTTGCCCAGAATGTGTAAGGCCCTCATTTCAATCCTCTTTACAAGAAGAAAGACATTTTTAAAAAGGAGGGAGGGAAGGAAGGAAACGGACTCCTATCAGAAACGTCTTCCTGTTTGCTAGCCTGGCTTTCATTATAGCCTCGCTTTTCTGCATGGCAGAGCAGTTGTGAGCAAATCGGGGACAAGCAGCAGGAAGAAAGGAAGTCACAAGATGTGTCTAATTCTCCATATAGGAATGGCATTGTCAATTGTAGATGATTTAGTAGATGGATGGAGACTTAACTGCTTCTGGTCCTCTTCCTGTAGCTCATACACCGTAAACTGTCACTAATTATACTAATGGAAGCCATAATAAAAATATTGGCCGGAAATATTAAGAGACAGCCTTATTCTTTAAAGATTCAAATAGGACACTGTTATGCCAAGTTACTAAGTACTGCCAAAATATTCTGTAAAATAAAATTCCTTAGTTATATTTAGTTATACTCAGTCATCATTGAATTTTTTATTTAACTGGCAACACTAACATGAGTGTAAAATGGGTCTCTGTTTGATAGTCTAAATCTCCCCCTCTGATGTTTATTACTTTGCTAACAAACCCCCTAATAGATAGTAAATTTTAGCTCACCCTTGTTCAAATTTCTTAAATTCCAAACTAAAAACCTCAATTCATTAATACAAGCCAAGGGGTATTTAAACATATAGGACTAAAAAAAAAATCAACTTTGTGAATTTTATATTACCAATTAAAGGATCAAAGCAAATCTCTATCACAAATCTTATGAGGCTGAATTAATTAAATTTTCGATATAAAATCATCAAAACTTGAGTCAGCATTTTTTATTGATTCACTAGAAAGACCATCTCCCAAATCTTTGTTAGCAGTCATCCACACAGTCTTTTGGTTGCCATAAAGAAGGCAGTTTTGCTTTTATACATAAATAGAATTCGTCATGCTTCTTCCAGTGCTTTGTGCTCCAAGAGCTGCGGCACAGTTTCCGAGAGAGAAGATAAAAAGTGTTAATAGCGTGCATTCTCTGTGCTGTTCTCGGCAAGTGTTTCTCTCGTCTAAGAAGGCTGAATTATGAGAAAATAAATGAGTGTAGCGAGCCTGCACTTGCCCCTGGGTCTGTGTCCAATTGACAAGACTATAGGGAAGATGTCTTGATAACTGGCAGCTAGGTCATCCCGAATGAGTTAAGGATCAAGGTGCAGTGTACGGAAGATGTCGGCTTGAGCTCACTTCCTTGCTTGTGCAGCTGGTAGGCACAGCTGTCATTTTGAACCCTTCTGAAACAGCAAAAATCGCAGACAGCCAGTCCCACGGAAGTGCTCGGCATTTCTATTGTAGAACACAGATTTTCCCAAAACAGGGCCTTTGTAAATCCCTGTGCCCTGTGGCCAACTGCAGACCTGTCCCAGTCATCCTAGATTACATACTAGATTCTCTGCTCATGTGAGGCCTACTGTCCTTCTGAACCAACACACCAGCCCCTCAGGGACCTTTGGGTCAATAGAAAGCAAGTTCTAGAGCACCCTGTCAGGGAGCTCCTCAGGCTTAAGATGACATGATCTTGAATCAAACTCCTGTCGTGTATGTGATTCAGAACTCCTCTGTCANCTGTCAACTGAAACTTTCCAAACTCACTTTTGACCTAGTTTTTTGTTTTGTTTTGTTTGGGGGGGAGGAGGAGGGTTCTTTATTTAATTTTATTTTTAGAATTTCAAGCATGAATGCTGTATTCCCATCACTTCTTCTCCTTCCACTTGCCAGTCCTGTGTCCCCTCAAATTTGACTTTGTCATTATTGTTTTGTGTGTGTGTGTGTGTGTGTGTGTGTGTGTGTGTGTGTGTGTGTCCTATTAAGTCAGTATAGTGTTGCTAACATGTATGTGTGTTTGGGATTAGATAGCCTGTCAGGAAGCTTATCCCTGAAGAAAACTGATATACTCATTCTCTCTATTTCTCTCCCTCTTTCCCTCTCTCCCTCTCCTGTCTGTCTCCCCCTCCATCTNAGCAGCTATTGGTTGCCTGTAACTCTTCATCTAAGACCTTNTAAAATTCCTCTCATCCATGTTGGCATGTCAACTGGTGGTATCATTTTTGTCTCGTTTTTAACTCTGTAGAGATGCTTCCCNCCTGTGTGAGGCTAGNGTCTAAGGAGTGACTGTCCTTTGCCNGCNGAGACTANACCTCCTGTCTTGGGCATGTGTACTTCCACATTTTTCTGGACAATAGCATTGTGCGCACAATGAGACCTTTCCCTCATGAGATTTTGGAAAGCTGTCCTGCTTGATTTGAAAGTGACTGTGTCTTCAGGACACTGATGCCAACTATAATCTTAGCACAGCAGAAGTAGAGGCAGGTGGATAATGAGTTTGCAGCTTGGTTCCCAACACCCACATGCCAGCTCTCAACCACCTGTAACTCCAGCTCCAGGGAAGCTAACACCCGCTTGTGGCCTGCAGACACCTTCACTCATGTACACATACTCACACAGAGATATACACATACAATTAAAAACAAATCCTTTGAAATGTTTAAAGATATACATTTATTTGTCTTGTTATCCTCTCAGCATCCTGAGAAATATCTGTTGTCATTGTCACCTTATAGTTAAAGACTCTGAGTCACCAGTTAACTTGTATTTATTAAGTGATGAACCTAGGATTCAAACCCAGGCAGAGTGGTCCACCCCTCATTCCTATAGATGTACAAATAACAAGAGAAAACAGTCATAACCAACCGAAAAGCCGTTCACAGTTATCATATAGTCAGGGAGATAGGAAAGACTAGAGAAGTCTCTCCAATGGCACATTTTTAAATAAACCCAACATCATTGACCTCAGACTTTGTGACTAACTGTGCATAGCTGAAAGGCCAGCTCTCAGACTGGGTAGAAATTTGTTCACATCTGTACCGTGGCTCTCAAAGGAACATGGTGTAATCACATTTATCCTGGTCAATTGGCCATTTGCTACAAATCAGACTTCTGAGACGTTCTTATTCTCTNACGTGATTCTGAGTCCTTCGGAAAACTATTATCTTTAACATCTTCATGTGCTCAAGGCCTCTTGGTCTAACCTGACCCTTCTTGCTAAAAGATGTCAAAGGCTGGAAAGGAGACCTAAGGACTGAAGAGGTTAGGACTTTTGTGTGACAGCGGCCTCACAGCCATAGAGCCCTCTTGCACTCGAAAGGTCCCTGTTGACAACATGATTGGCTATGCTCCCTTACCAGTGTGAGACACTAGTAGAAACTGTAACATTACCATAGCAAAATCCTCTCACGTTGAAGTACACACATTCACCACTTACACAAAACATGAGATCAGAGGTAGTACTCTAAGACCATGAAAGCAAGAGGACCTGGGTTCAAACCTCCAGCACCCATGTGGAAACTGGATACATGACTGTACCTCTAGCATCAGGGGGCAGAGACAAATGGTTCCCAGAACCTCTCTGGTCAGCTATTTTAGCTGACTTTACAAACTCCGGATTCAGTGAGAGCCCTTATCACAAAAAATAAGCCCATAGAGGAAGACCCAACATCAGCCTCTGGCCTACACACAACACATATACCACACACATACCCACACATACACACACAAAAAAAAAATTTAAAAGAACATTAGAGAGTAAGAATTGTTTCATTATAGTGTAACATAATTAGTATTAAAACTTTGCTGTACTAGTATTAAAATGTTTATGTTAGTCTTATACTACATATTTTTTTTAATTTTTGAGATTATAATATAATTACATCATTTCCCTCCTCCTTTTCCACCCTCCAAATTCCTGTGAATTTCCCCCTTGCTCTCTTTCAAATCCATGGTCTCTTTTTCTTTAGGTGGTGGTGGTGGTGGTGGTGGTGGTGGTGTGTGTGTGTGTGTGTGTTACCAATTGGTGTGCTGCTCCCTGGGNAAGACTATTTCTCCTGATCTCAGGATTCCTGTTCCCTAGGGTTCTTTGTGTATGGCTGAGGCTTCATGAGCTTTCCCCCTTCTATGTTACCATGTCTATTGGTGTCATAAGAATTCAGGTCAGGGTTAGGCAGCCATGGTGGATAGATTTCATGTATGTAGCATCTCTGACGTTTCTAGGAGACACAATCTCACNGATGTTCTCATACAAAATCAATGTTAATAAGTGTCTGACTTTTTGTGTATTTGNCTGGGAAGAGATGGAAGGAATGAGGAAGGGGAATGAGATGGGGAGAGAGAAGGAGAGAATATAAAACCAAGCTTGTTATCAAAAGACNTGTTATTTAATGGATTCCATCTTTGCCAGCCTCATTGAAACACCAAGTCACTTAAACTATTTTTGTCCTTTCCNGAAGAGCATATTTGCATGGGGTCTAATATTCCTAAGAAAGNAGTGTTCCNAGGTTGCCTTCTACATTTGAATGGACTATCTCATTTTATCCCCGTAATTCTGAGCAGACATTGTGCCAGCACCATTTGCTTTTCTGGACTGTTGTAGAGCAGCGATGATGGGCATAACGCTACATTCTTGGGAGAGGGGGGTATTGTTTGTGTGGTTCCATAGCAAAAGCAAAGCGATAATTCCTGACAGTAATAACGACGTTGGTCGTATGTTAAGTTGATAGAGAATGTGTTGGAGGGGTCTTTCCGCTAGAATAGACTTCATCTGTCTGTTGGGCACTTGCTTCTTTATTTTAGGCCCGAGCATATTGCCTCCAAGTGTAGTTGCTTTTAAGAATGACTGTTGGTGAGGGCTGGAGATGTGGCTCCACAGAGGAGAGCACTTGTTCTTCCAGAAGATCATGTTAGATTCCTCACCCTCATGGCAGCTCCAAACAGTCTTAACTGCAGTTCTAGGGGATCTGATGCCCTCTCCTGGCCTCCACTGGCACTGCATGCTCATGGTATACNCACATACTTGCAGGCAGAACATCCGTCACATAAAATGTAAAATAAAATAGAAAAGAATAATGGCTGACAAATAGTTGAGTCCTCAACACCAAGCCAGAAAGAAAAATATCACAGACTTCAAAATATCTCAGAGACTTGCTACCTCAGGTCATAGTCTCTTAAGTCACTGTCACTTAGCCGTCCTTTGTCCAGCCTTTGACAATGGGTTGCAGTTTATAAGCACTTTCTCATGGTGTGCTTTATTTCACTTTTCCTCTCCCTCTGTGTACAAGGATTAGCTCCCCCCTAATGTTTACATATGAATCTTTTTACAGTAGCAACCCGGCTCACAGATACTACCTGGCTACGGATCCTGTCACAGGAGATTTGTANGTTTCTGATACTAACACCCGCAGAATTTATCGTCCAAAATCACTCACGGGAGCAAAAGACTTGACCAAAAACGCTGAAGTGGTTGCGGGGACCGGAGAACAGTGCCTTCCTTTTGACGAGGCCAGGTGTGGGGACGGGGGNAAGGCTGTGGAAGCAACGCTCATGAGTCCCAAAGGTACTGGCAATTATCACTTTAGACTTTTCTTTTGACTTTATTGTTTTTATATAAAGGTAGAAAAATCCATGTGATTCCTGATTGTGTTTAATGCTGAGTCTAATGTTTTATCTCCAACTACGTTCTAGAAATCTGCATCACATCTAGTGTCTTAAAAGCCATTTATATGAAACTGCTAGAGGTTAGGTTGATTTTTGTTTTACAGTAGATAGAAGGTTCTTGACTTTTTAAAAACAAAAATCATCATACTATTTTTTTTCCAATTTTTCCAAGACTGAAGCAACCACTCTCTATTATTCAGGTCACGTCCTATTAAACTTCAGATTCCTTCATTGTCCTGGAATTTCCTTGTCATGAATGAGTCCCGGGCCTCCTTAAAACCGTCACTAAGCAACCCTATTAGCTCTCACCCACTCTCTTCAACTTTTGTTTGTATGCCATGGGAAAATCTGCTTGCTATGAGGAATTTGGGGAGGTAACGGGCTAAAATTCTATGTGATAAAAGCTTTGAAGGAGTCAGGATTGACTCCTTGCTCAAGCATTCTGCCATCCATTACAATGGGTTTGGGTTAGGAAACTCTTTTTTTATTTTCATTATAACCAGTGAGGATTATGTGAGCAGGGGCTGGAAAAAAAATATTTGCTGTACTGAATTATTCATAATGGCAAATTTCATTGTAACAAGGTCAGCTAAACACTAACCTCAGCTCAGCTCTGTCTTTGTTGGAAGAATGTCATGACTATAAGCCGGCACTAACAGAATCTGAGCCTGTCTCTATAATGTATGGCCTTCATTGGGACTGTAAATGTTATTTTGTATTTGAAGCATACAAGTACTATGCCTATGAGGTTCACACACTTGATAGAGATTCTTAGAGATTTGGATTCTTTGTTNTGTTTATTTACATAAATGTATTTGAACTGTAAATGCCTGCATGTGATTTTTTTTTTCCTTTTCTTAAGATTTTACAATCAACAATCTTTGGTTGGTTGGTTGATTGGTTGGTTTTTTAGCTTTGGGGTTTTGGGTTTTTTTGAGACAAGGTTTCTTTGTGTACCCTAGCTGTTCTGGAACTCACTGTGTAGACCAGGCTGGCCTCGAACTCAGAGATCTGCCTGCCTCTGCCTCCCAAATGCTGGGATTAAAGGCATGCTCCACCACACACAGCTTTACAATCAGCAATCTTACCTGCTACCTACCACCCGTTTTATTAACAAGGCTAAGTTTTGAATTTGTCACTGGGCCTAAGGATTCAATCAAAATTAACCATTTTTTAAGAAAAAATGGTAACTCTTACTTCTCTTGGATAAAGGATTGGCGATTGATAAGAACGGACTGATCTACTTTGTTGATGGAACCATGATCAGAAAGGTTGATCAAAATGGAATCATATCAACTCTCCTGGGGTCCAATGACCTGACGTCAGCCAGACCTTTAACCTGTGACACGAGCATGCACATCAGCCAGGTACTGTAGATACTAGGCCACGCTGTTTGTCTTGCTTCTGAGTGACTTCAATTTACACTGTCAGCAGCCGGTGATGGCACAGTGTTCAATTGCATTTATCAGGCGTGGGAGTGGTTATGATACAGCTGTTCTGTTTAAATGTACATCAGGAGCTACTAAAAGTTACAATTCTTCTGTAATTCTGCATTTGATGAAATCGGTGAAATACAGAACAATTAGCACTAAGAAATGCTAAGCATGTGTAATAAAATTCCACTAAAGCAGCAGCATGGAGATACTCCAAAAAGAACAAAACAGCTTAAATCCCTAATCTTTTGATTGCATAGACTCCTTGAGTACAAGAAAAAAACACTACGAGTAGTCCCAAGGGGCTTATATTTAGAATTAGGAACTTAACTATTGACCTGATTGAAAACACAATAGAATACTAATGTATTCATAACCTAGGAAGCCCTGGCATTTGGCTGTTATTATTACTACAAGGAGCATATGTGTTCATATCTCAGCGATATCTGTTGACTNGCTGCATAGAAGTTCATTTTCTGTTTGACTATAACCAGCAAATCTTCCCACACATTGCATTTTTAAATAAGATGATATTTCCTACATTTGTCTCCACTCAAAAATTGTAGGTTTGTTTTACCAAGCTATGGGAAAAAAAAAAATTTTAAAACAATTTATCAAATTAAGGCTAATTTCTCTGAATGGTCTAATTTACTCTTGTAGCAAATTAACTGCAGCGTAGTAACTGACTAACCAGGTTATTTCTTTCTTTATTAAGGTACGTCTGGAATGGCCCACTGACCTGGCCATTAACCCTATGGATAACTCCATTTATGTCCTGGATAATAATGTAGTTTTACAGATCACTGAAAACCGTCAAGTTCGCATCGCTGCCGGACGGCCCATGCACTGCCAGGTCCCTGGAGTGGACTATCCAGTGGGGAAGCATGCAGTTCAGACCACACTGGAGTCAGCTACAGCCATCGCTGTGTCCTACAGTGGTGTCCTTTACATCACCGAAACCGATGAAAAGAAAATTAACCGAATAAGGCAGGTCACAACAGATGGGGAGATCTCCTTGGTGGCTGGAATACCTTCAGAGTGTGACTGCAAAAATGATGCCAACTGTGACTGCTATCAGAGCGGAGATGGCTATGCCAAAGANGCCAAACTCAATGCGCCATCCTCCCTGGCTGCCTCTCCAGATGGTACGCTGTACATTGCAGACCTGGGAAATATTCGGATCCGGGCAGTGTCAAAGAATAAGCCTTTACTTAACTCTATGAACTTTTATGAAGTTGCCTCTCCAACTGATCAAGAACTCTATATCTTCGACATTAATGGCACTCACCAGTACACTGTGAGCTTAGTCACGGGTGACTACCTGTATAATTTTAGCTACAGCAATGACAATGACATCACTGCCGTGACAGACAGCAATGGCAATACCCTCCGAATACGAAGGGATCCGAATCGGATGCCTGTCCGGGTGGTGTCTCCTGATAACCAAGTGATATGGTTGACCATAGGCACCAACGGGTGTCTGAAGAGCATGACCGCTCAGGGGCTGGAACTCGTTTTGTTTACTTACCATGGCAACAGTGGACTTCTAGCCACCAAAAGTGACGAGACTGGGTGGACAACATTTTTTGAGTAAGTATATGAAAATTTTACTCTAATTGTAAAATATCGATATCATAATAGAGTCTGTAATAATAACACACGCTTAAGTTCTGAAGGGAGCTATATTATTGAGGTCTGAAAGTTTCTATAATTTTTATATCCCTCTTTAAAAAAAAAAAGAAGACAAAATTATGAAAATTAGATGCAGAGCTTTGGAAGAGACCCATACATGTGAAACCCCTCGGAGATTAAATTTCATTTAGCTCCATGGTAAATTTACCTCTCCTTAGGAACTGACATTTTGCTCCTAGTACACTTAGCAGATTAGCGACAAACCTTTCAAAGAACAATCCGTAGCTTTAGTTTTAGGCCTAAGCCCTCTGGGTTTGGATTTGCCTGGTTGATAAAGCTGGCTGCTAGGAGCTTTCATTGAAGAAAAACTTTGAAAATCATTTCCAACGAGCTTGGCTGGTTACCTCAGTACTGCAAATGTTATTCTTATCAAATAGAGGGCTTAGCTTTTCATAGTCAGTTATTGGAGAAGATAAACCACACTTTAAAGGACTCTACAACCAAATGCAAATCAGGGCGTTAGCCACTGTTTGAAAGCACAGGAGAAGGTTAGGAGGCTTCTGAAGCCAGGGCATCTGTGTGGAGAAGTGGCCCAGGTGATATGCTCTCCGGTCACATTTTGTGAGGTCAGTGAGGGTGAAATGGAAATTAGCTGTTGTATATTTTATGGTGTGTGTACCTTACAGTAAGTGCCTGTGTAAAATCATTTTCGATTGCTTGTTCACTTGACTAACATTGCACAAGCTAGGAGGGGAAATTAGGTGCACTGAGATGGGCATGTTGACAGATGCAAACTAGGCCTTGGGATGAATATTTTGAGTCCCTTAGTGTGATTTCTCACAGTGATCTGCTGAAGCAGATGCATTTTCTCCAAGAACACACCACTAAAATTACAATAAAAGTCAGTAGAAAAAGTCATTCAGTACACAAATATTTTCTGTACAACTTCTCTGGAATGGATCCTACACAGAAAGCTTAGTTCCTCCGTAGTTGGAACGGCTTGTCTTTTTTTGACAGGTTCCCTTTTAATAAAGCAAATGTTCCCCAGCAGCATGGTTTTGTCGGAGGAACAAACCTTTACAATGGAATTACATTAAAATTCTGTTCTTAGCATGCCTTTCCCTCATTTCAGGATCGCAATGGGAAAGGAATAAATTGGAAGTTAATGGAAGGCACTTCCTTTGCAGGGCTTTCAAAGTGATAGCAGGCTGTGTTGCTGAAGAGGGAGAGAGGCACAGAGAGAAGCACAGCCATCAGATAGGCCTGGGCAGGAGAGCAGTCCTCATTAGAAGATCTTCGGCGATGGTNGNNNCCCGGGTAGGGTTCCGCTTTAGTTGAAAGCAAGGAGAGAAAAGACAGGCTAAGTTTCCAGTACTGTCTTAAGGCTCGAGCTCTGCTCTGTGGGCCACTTTTGAACATGTCCTTGTTCGGTCCAGAAACTGACACTGCACAGTTCTCCGTGTGGTGACTACCTGCAAACGAGCTGGAAGCCAACAGGATGGTTTACTGAGGGCCTCCGAATTCACTCAAGCTTGGGGCACCAGGAAATGGGCTCACTCTATCAGTGGGGTAAATGTGGGACAGTTTTAAAAAATTTTGGATTTTTTTTAAAGAAATGATAGTGACACAAAGAAGACATACTCTTCTGTAATATATATATACATATGTGTGTATATGTGTGTATACATATATATGCGTGTATATATATGTGTGTGTGTATATGTGTGTATACATATATATGTGTGTNTGTGTATATGTGTGTATACATATATATGTGTGTGTATATATGTGTATATACAATATGTATATATGTATGTGTGTATATATACATATGTGTGTATACATATATATGTGTGTGTATATATATGTATGTGTATATATACATGTGTGTGTGTGCTCCAAAGCTCATGCACAAAAAGGAGAGGGCTTGTCCTCTTGGGGGAGGCCTCCAGGACTCATTCTCATAGAACATCCCATTTTGTCTGTGGTCCTTGGAGGTAAGAATGGGCAAACCTAGCCCCTACTTCAGNTCACAGGAGCCTTGGGCACAATTTCTGCTAACTGCATCCTGACCTTCACAAACAATTGCTGCAAGTGTCCTAGTATATAGGATGGGACCTCTGAGTCCCTGACAAGATGATTTGGTTGGTTTGTTTTTAGAATGCTGGGACCTTTCTCAGCCCATCTCTGGGCTATCAGCGGCCAAGCCACTGGAGGGACCATATGATCTGTGCTTGGCCCAACCAGGGAACCAAGCATGTGCTGTTTATGAATTACCCAGTTAGGAGTGGTTGAAGCCCAGCTCTGTCCATCTCTGACTCCAACGCTGANCTTGGCTGTCTGCTAGTTGTTAGTCGCTTGGCCGGTATTAACCACTGTCCAGCCTTGCAGGTGCCTCAAGTAATAATACTAAACTCTCTTTGTTCTCACATTTACACNGACGGCTTGTGGCTTTTCCACAGCAGGGTTCACTCTGTCCCAGCCCACAGTCTTTGACTGTTANGTCACATTTAACTGCTTGTCTATAGCGTAGTCTGGGATGGTCTCTTCTTGTTAGCAGCCATCCTTACTTACCACAGTCTGTCACAGTTAGCCCCATAGAGAGCAAGGATATATGAAAGAACAATAGTGTCAGTCCTACATGTGTTCCTCAAAGGACTTGGGGAGCCAGCCTGCCTGCAATTACTAGCCCCGAGCCCTGTCCCTCCTCAACTTTCTAGGTTGTTTATCTCNTACCCAACTATAAGGGCTTCTTACTCATCTTCCTCGTTGTCTCAGTCAGGGCCATGTTAACCCTTCATCTTCCTCTTGACACCAGCCAGTGTTCTAACTATAATGCATGTGGANGACTTGGCAGTCTTCCTCATGGACCCTTTCCCTTACTGACTACAGAGAGCTAGCTCCNCAGGCCTTCCTGTGGTTTTGTAGTTATTAGTGAACTGATATCCTGGTAATATTCCGCTTCATGTTTTTGTAGCCCTGTGTGTCTAATTCAGAAATAGAAGGACACTTGGTAAGTTCACAAAGAAGGGATTTGACGGCTTTGACAGTAGTCAGGGTTTTACCAAAACCACAAGGAGGTTGTAACAGGACACACACAAAAAAAATAAAATAAAATAAAATAAAAAAATCATCCCCAAGTGAGGAACACCTGTTTTCTATGACGTTCACCACACCAGTCCCTTAAGCTGGTGGATGGCCTATAATCATCTTTTGGCATAAATACCTTATGTAAGAAATGGCAGTTTTCAGTCTAAATCCCCACTTGTTCATGGCCAGATTCTCAGCTAGCCCAGTATCTNAAAAAGGTTTGGAAATTAAAGCTTTTATCAAATAGAAACAGATGGAAGACCTGGAATCAGTCAGTTTGCCTACTGTAAAAATATGGTTACCATAGTTCCTGCCAAAGACATTTTAAAGGAGAGCAAGTTCAAGTTACTTACCTTGAGTGTTTTCATTTTATCACTTATTATTGTTAATACATAACTTTAGTATGCCATTAGCATTTTGCAGTTCTGGTGTGAGTACAAAGAAAATGGGAAAATANTTTTTTTAAATGCAAGCTGTTGCCTCCNTGGCTCCCACGACTCGTGGAATGTTGCTGTGCACACACAACGCTCCTCATAGCTTTTCNTTGAAGAAAGATTGGAGGCAGACGCCAATGATGTAGTCGGGTGAATATTCATTTATTGAGTAGAGTCTAATAAAACCTGACTCCCCAAAGCTCCTTTGGAAAAAAAAATAACCGTATAAATGATCTCCTGCTCTCTGGGATAGTTCAAACCCCTGCACCAATCATTAATACAGAAAATGTCGATATTTCCCATTTTTCTTGTCCATCTTTTGATGTTTACCCAATAGCACTTGTTTGCTCATTTTCCTTTTCTTTTTAAAATAAGAACTTCCTCGGTTGATCTTGTTGTGCGAATACTTGAATGAGAAAAACAAAGACTTCATATNGGTAGCGTTTTATTCTGAATATTGCTTTTAAGGAGAGCATCAAAAGCTGTATATATAGCCGGCTGTGGTGATGTACCATACCTCCCAGCGATNGGGGGACAGAGGTAGGAGAATTAGGAGTCTGAGGTACACCAGTCTGGGGAACACCAAAAGTTCCAAAGCAGCTTGAACTACATAGCAAGGCCCTGCCTCACAAAAGCAGGGGTTAGGGATAAACTCATTGAAAGATTGCTTGGCAAACAATGATAGGCTTTGGGATCCTTGCCTGCGTGGCAGAGAACAAATGAAAATTAAAAAGAAAGCTCTCCTCCAACNGAGCAGATACCCAAAGGGATGAAGGCCAAGGGGAAGAAGGTGGCCCCTCCCCTGCCNTTGTGAAGAAATAGGAAGCCAAAAATTGTGAATCCTCTGTTTGAGAAAAGGCCTAGGAATTTTGGCACTGGACAAGACATCCAACCCTGAAGAGATCTCACATGTTTTGTCAAATGTCCCCAGTACATGAGGCTGCAGCGACAAAGGGCCACCCTCTGGAAGTGGCTCAAAGTACCTCCTGCCAATAACTGGATCCCCAGGCCCTGGACCCGTGCACAGCTACCCAGCCTCTTAANCTCTCCCGCAGTTACAGGCCAGAGATGAGCAGGGAGAAGGAACAAGGCTGTTGGCCCCTGCTGAGAAGAAAGCTACTGGCTAAGGGGACGTCCTCACTAAGAAACCTCCTGCCCTTTGAGCAGGAGTCAATCCAGTCACTCACTACCTTGGTG
>LZPO01027554.1:77460-96667 GCA_001675575.1 Neotoma lepida
TTGCTACCATACTAAAAGCAGCATGCCAACTCTAAATGCTTCCAGCAAGGAGCCTCCTACGGACTCTGGGCCGTGGACTGTTAGATGACAAACTCCCTCCTGTCACGTCATCATGTTCTAGCCACTCAGCAGTGGTTTAGAGACCATGGGCTGTGCTCCCTGTCCACATACCTGCCTAGGAACATATCCCGCTGCCTGATAGGTATTTAATGCTCCAGCCTAACCAGTCCCACGAGGACTTCAGCAAGCAGGAGCNCAAGAGACAGGAACGTTTACCCTTTTAGACTAAGTGCATTACAGGGACTAGTAAGAGAGATAGAAATACCCAGCTCCCACAAAATAATAGGTGTCTTAATGTGGCTTAAAATGTTTACAAGAAAGCAAAAGGGGCATTGTTGGTTAGACAAAGACAATTATGAAAGGTATCTTCATATATGTGTGAAGATCAGAAAACCCAACGGAACCTTCCTTCTTATTATCTCCTAAATTCCTAAAACCTTCCTGGACTATATTTGCTTCCTTACTAGGACAGGCACACTAAACCCAAACTTATTCATAGCAAGACAAGCAANAGTTTACTAATTACCATCAAATATGACTTTAAGTGCAAAACTAACTACCATAGAGATTGGGTGTCCAAGCCTTCCTCAGAAGAAGACAAGCCATGTGTTAGTCAGCCCTCTGTTACTGTGACAAAATGCCTGAGCTACAACCTATTCAGAAGAAAGACTTCAGCTCTCCGATGACTCCGTCCATCATCACTTGGTTCCCCTGTTGCAGGGGCTGTGGTGAGATAACATAGCAGGGAGCACGTGTCAAACAAAGTTGCTTATCTCAGGGTAGCCAGGAAGTTAAGGAAGACGTGGAGGTTCCAATGTCCCCTTCAAAGACATGTTCACAATAACCTAACTTCCTTCCANGAGGTCCTGCCATTTCAAAGTTTCACTACTTGCTGATAGTACCACAGGCTGATAGCCAAGCCATCAGCATATGGTCTTGGGGGGACATTTCAGATCCCAAAATAAAATATAAAATATAAAAATTGCCACTGCTCATGGCCAGAGGTGAGAGTCTTTGGGAACCTAAGTCATGAGAACCATTTTTTAATGNCNTAGGAAATGAAAAGGAATGAGTCTTGACAAAAGATTCTGAAGTGTTTCCTTGCCAGAATCAGAAGAGTAAGTCCCAGGGGCACCCACCTCACCGCCCTCCCTGTTTGGCTGTCATTCCACCTTCCCTAAAGGGGGTCAGAGGAAGCTGAGTCACGGAAGAACCGGCCCAGGCCTGCCTTCCAGTTGGGCCTTACTCAGGCAACCTCACGGTTGACCTTCTCTCCTGGTGGCTCAACAGTTGATGCCAACTGTCTTTCTGTGGTGGCCTGGGTGGGGGGAGAAGAGATTNTTCTTGTCTGTTTATTTTCTTCCTAATTTAATACCAACACTTATAGAGCCCAGAAACCATTATTGTAGCTCCTGAAGTACAATTCAGNTTTNGTATCTGCAAAAGGAATTATCAAAACATTACACTTGTCTGTACAGATCCCAGATTTAGACACAATGTCTAAATCCATATATGAAAGGCGTTTACAACTCTGATTCACTGTGTGGCTGATTTAGCCCTGTTTGTTGACANTGATGCTTTATGTACACATTATCCATTTTAGGCTAATTTTGTGTCTCTTCTTCATAAATAATATTTGGCTTTGTTCCTCCCCCAAATACACAGGAAATTAAGACCTGCCTTGAGTGGCTCTTCAGTGAAATGAGGANGAAGGCTACCTACTAAATAATTGCTAATTATAGATAGGATTGCATTTCCCCCTCTCCTGTTTTCCCCTTGAAATATTATCTTTAAACCAGCTTAGATCGTGCCTGCATTATGACTTCTCCAAATCCATTGACAATCTGCTGGTTGGCTGGGAATGCCTGGAAAAAGAATGGCACAATCATGACAAGTAGCACATTATGAATCTTAAGCCNCTAATTGCAGANCCCTTCACAATTAAGCATCCAAGCAAATTAGGCAGGAATCATTAACACCATGTAAGGTCAANGATAACTCAATTAAAATGAAAACCATTTTCTCAAGCGGAATGTTCTCGTGTGTTTGTGGTCACTAAATCTGCTTTTGTGCCCCCCCCCAGCCTCAATTCACAAACCCTGGATAACAGCCTGTACTCTCTTTACAGTCCATGGTTCTTCTGCTCCATAGCCAGCGGCAGTACATCTTTGAATACGATATGTGGGACCGCCTATCTGCCATCACCATGCCCAGTGTGGCTCGCCACACCATGCAGACGATCCGGTCCATTGGCTACTACCGCAACATATACAACCCCCCAGAAAGCAATGCCTCGATCATCACAGACTACAATGAGGAAGGNCTGCTTCTGCAAACAGCTTTCCTGGGAACAAGTCGGAGGGTCTTATTCAAGTATAGAAGGCAGACTAGGCTATCAGAAATTTTATACGATAGCACGAGAGTCAGTTTTACCTATGATGAAACAGCAGGAGTCCTGAAAACAGTAAACCTTCAGAGTGATGGTTTTATTTGCACCATTAGATACAGGCAAATTGGCCCCCTGATTGACAGACAGATTTTCCGCTTTAGTGAAGATGGGATGGTAAATGCCAGATTTGACTATAGCTATGACAACAGCTTTCGAGTGACCAGCATGCAGGGTGTCATCAATGAAACTCCACTGCCCATTGATCTATACCAGTTTGATGACATTTCTGGCAAAGTTGAGCAGTTTGGAAAATTTGGAGTTATATACTATGACATCAACCAGATCATTTCTACAGCCGTAATGACTTATACGAAGCACTTTGATGCTCATGGCCGCATCAAGGAGATTCANTATGAGATATTCAGGTCACTCATGTACTGGATTACAATTCAATATGATAATATGGGCCGGGTAACCAAGAGAGAGATTAAAATAGGGCCCTTTGCCAACACTACCAAATACGCTTATGAGTACGACGTTGATGGACAGCTCCAAACAGTTTACCTAAACGAAAAGATCATGTGGAGGTACAATTATGACCTCAATGGGAACCTCCACCTGCTGAACCCCAGCAGCAGTGCACGCCTGACGCCTCTTCGCTACGACCTGCGTGACAGAATCACCCGTCTGGGTGACGTTCAGTACCGCTTGGACGAAGACGGTTTCCTGCGTCAGAGAGGCACGGAAATCTTTGAATACAGCTCCAAGGGGCTTCTGACTCGAGTCTACAGTAAAGGCAGCGGCTGGACGGTGATCTATCGGTATGATGGCCTGGGACGGCGTGTTTCTAGCAAAACCAGTCTGGGACAGCACCTGCAGTTCTTTTACGCCGACCTAACATACCCCACTAGGATTACTCATGTCTACAACCATTCCAGTTCCGAAATCACCTCCCTCTACTACGATCTCCAAGGACATCTTTTTGCCATGGAGATCAGCAGCGGGGATGAGTTCTACATCGCCTCAGATAACACGGGGACACCCTTGGCTGTGTTTAGTAGCAACGGGCTTATGCTGAAACAGATTCAGTACACTGCCTATGGTGAAATCTACTTTGACTCCAATATTGACTTTCAGCTGGTCATTGGGTTCCATGGAGGCTTGTATGACCCGCTCACCAAATTAATCCACTTTGGAGAAAGAGATTATGACATTTTGGCAGGGCGATGGACAACACCAGATGTTGAAATCTGGAAAAAAATCGGAAAGGACCCGGCTCCTTTTAACCTCTATATGTTTCGGAATAACAACCCTGCAAGCAAAATCCATGATGTGAAAGACTACATCACAGGTAAGGTGGTTTTTTTTTTTTTTCCTTTTCCAAGTGCTAAATTACTATTACCATTAGATTAATACACAAAGTAACTAGAATTGACCTTTTGGATGTATTCATTTCTCTATGGATCCATAGAGAAACCACAGAGGGAAAATGAAATACAGTTACTTCCTGCTCTGCCTGACTATGCTCAAGGCCATGGTTTCTGAAATGACACGGAATTCAATCATCTAAGAGAGGGAAGGGATATGGAGAGCAGAAAACATGATAAATTCAGAGTCCCAAAATTGAAATGCCGATCACTACAATGGTGTGGCTTTATAGTCTAACACCCACCCCCTCCCCGAGCCCTGGTTGCTGTATCGGTTCACTTTCTGTCGTCACAACAGAAGTCCCAAGATAATCACGTACAAAGAAGGAAGGTTGATTAGGACTCACAGCTTGAGAGTCCCGTTGGCCCCTGTGCTTCAGACCTGCAGCAAGACAGCACGTTGTAGGTCCAGTACGTTATCAGCCAGCCAGGAAGTGGGGCGGGGGTAGGGGGGCAGAAAAGAGATCAGAATCCCATAATCCAAGGGCGTACCATAATGACACAGAGACCTCCCACATCCTTCACCTCTCTCAAGTTCCACCCCCCCCAGCAGTAGCACTCTAACAGGTTCACAGGTGGAGGCATTTGGTACCTGATCCATGGCCTTAACAATGAAATGGATGGCAGTGACTGCCTGAGGCATCAAATCTAAGAGTGTAGAATTGCATGTCAAATAGTAACGACCTCACGAACATCTACTGCTGGGTTTCCCCATACATACATACATTTATAATGGAAATAATCCATGTGAAACCCTGCTCAGTGTGTCACCTGGCCTCATCCNTGAGAGACGCCTCCCACCCTCCTCAGCACCATCACCTCAGGACAGTAATGGAGCAACTTCTCCCGTCAGTCGCTCTGTCTTCTTACATGCTGACACCGCTAAACATCCACACTAGCTTTNTTGCTAATATGGAGTCATGTCCANGCTATAGCGTGAGGGTCTTTCTAAGGTTTAATCTGTGTGACTCTTCTGGTAATGAAGATTTAAAGAATCTGATTGCACTGCTGCCACCACGGAAGCATGTAATAAACACAGACAGGACCTGACAAGTTCTGCTATGATCCCCATGCTGGACTGACACCATCTTCCATCCTCTTCTCCAAGAATTTTAGATTCCCCTGCTTCCGGCCTCCCATTGCTGGTTTATACTGCCGTAATTCAGCTTTCTGTCACATGTATACTTCTCAGAGGTCTTTCTGTCTTCTCTAGTTGGTTTGCTTGAAGGTTTCCTGCTTTGTTTTGGCTGGTGTTGGCTGCCCCGTCAGCCCTCCTCCTCTCCAGGTCAGAATTTGAGGCACACCAAGATGTTGTTTCGTTTCTTAGGACCGGTGTCAAAAATGCTGCCCCTCTCCATTCCCCTGTCTGCTTTCCACCTTTGCCAATGACACAGAGCTTCTCCTGTCTCCCTTCCACAAGGCCAGCTGTAAGTCCCTTCCTTCCACTTCACCAACAACTGATTCACCAACACCCTGTAGTGTTCGCCATCAGCACATACCCACATTCAAATCCCATCATCTTGCTAGGCAGTGCTTTTCAATACTAGAGTCTGGTTTTTGTGTGAGCATGCATTGTTCAGAAGACAAGAAACTCTGCCATCAATACATCAACATTTCCCCCCAAACTTAAGGCCTCCCTGGAATCGTACAGACACTCTCACAGAAAGGTAGCACTTTCCATCCCCTGGGAACCCTGTGGAGATTTCTCCCCACCCCACGAGCACACACACACACTCTGCCACCCCATTTAACAGAGAGAATACGGCTGATGATGTAGTCATGTGACACTTGGACAAAGGACCTGCCAGCCTGGCAATGAGGTGAGAGTTTGTGCCCTGGAGAAGGAAATGGGAAGCAAGCAGTTCTCCATCATTCTGACAAGCAGTTTACCACTGGTTATTTGAGGTGCTGACAGGGCCTGACTGAAAGAGTAGAAAGCCCACAGCTCCCGAATTCATCTTCTCCTAGCAACATGGACTGCAGGGAATGCCGTGGCAGCACTTTCTGAAAAACATCAAAAGAGAGAGGGAACGGCATAAAATATATTAGGTGAAATGCAATTTCAAATTTTCCAGCAATGTGCTTAATATATAAAATAATCTACACCCAACTGTACTCATAAAGCGGCCAGCCTGCTGAGTGGCTCTGTAAATCATGACCTCCAGAAGAGAATAAAAGCCTTATTCTTGGCTTAATGGCTTCGGGAGTCACGTGACAATATTTGAAAATACCACTTTTAAAGGATTCCATGTTCTCTCCCCCCAAAAGTTAGTCTCCACCTGTGCACAGCGAGCCTTTGAAGTCAACACTGACAGAAATCAGAACATCAGTGCCCTTGGCCGGGGTTGCCAGCTTTCAGCATTCTATGATTAAGAATCAACTCATTTTAATACTATCTAGGGGGTTTTCACTAACAGAAAGTGGGTGATGGAAGTCCCCTTGTCTTTGCACAATCACTCTTGAGGTCCAATCCCACAACTTTTACTTGAGGCCGGCCTCTCCTGAGTACAAACTTCATTTGTTTTCTGCATCTGTGTGTTGAATTCTCATGCTGCTATGCATCGCTATTGCCGTTTTTATCACTNTTACCAGCACAGGATGCAATTTTGCGCTTCTGACAGTTTATCTACCCTGTCTAAGTGAGTATCTATTACTCTCCATTTTCTGCAGTGTTTGCCATAGTTCTGCTGTTGAGGTTACTGTCTGAATGTCTAAAAATAGACAGCGGATTTAAAATGGTAGGAGGAAGGCAAACAAACACAGGCTTCTTTTCAGATGAATATTTGTGAAATTGGGTTTTTGTTTGTTTTTGTTTTGGTTTTTTTTTTTTTAAAGGTAAGGATGTAAATTCTCGAAAGCGCCCAATAAACTCTTAACACCTTTGACTCTCCCTGGTCTTCTTCCAGATGTTAACAGCTGGCTGGTGACATTCGGCTTCCATCTGCACAATGCTATTCCTGGATTCCCCGTTCCCAAATTTGATTTAACAGAACCTTCCTACGAACTTGTGAAGAGTCAGCAGTGGGATGACGTGCCGGTAAGAAAAAGCAGAAAGAAGGGGAAGAGGCAATGAATGGAGTATTTGTGTCTTGTTTACCCACATTTCATCCAACGACCCTTGTGAAAACTGTACCAAAAACCTTTTTTCTTTGCCTGTTTCTTTTTTCTTTTCTTTTTTTCACACTTTTAAGGAAGGAAAACTGACAGGTCCCACTGCATTTCTGTTCAGCATGCTAGGGGCCTGTTGAACAGGCCAAAGCTGTTTCCAGTGATGCTAATAAAAAACATTGAAGTACACTACCGAAAGGTAGTAAAATGCAGAAACTTGTGTTTTTTGTGTGAGGCTTGGACAGAGAACCCCAGGAAAAAGCATTTACGGCACCTGGGAGCTGAAGGCGAGAGATTCAATAAACAGGAGAACAGGGATTCNGATTTCAAATTAGCAACCCACCATCAGTACCAGAACAGCATTTGCAGAAAAGTGAAAATAAAAATGTCCTCTAGTAAGGCTCTGTCTGTGGCTGNGTGTTCATAGAATTTTCCTGAAACTAACAGATCAGGAGGCCAAGCCCTGTGGTGGGAAATAAACGAAGAAACAAAATGGGAAATTGTCAAGTCAAAACCGCTGTGTCAGGAAGTGGCTCTTTAAATTCCCATCATTCAGAGCTCAGAAAAGAATGCACAACAGAACACCACGACTTCCAGCTCAAAGGGAGAATAACTAGAGATCAAGAAATTGGGTTACCACTTAATGATACGGGAAGTGTGGAGTTCCTAGAAAAGTTAATCCCCACCTTGAGCAAATTCCTACCTCTTTCGTGAATACAGAAAGGCAATCATGATTAAAACACACAAATACACACATGGCATATACAGTGCCCAGAGATAACATTTTTCTGACAAAGTTTCATTCTTTACATCAAAAAAGTATGTTTCAGGTGGCATGTTAGTTAATAAGCAAAATCCATCAAGCATCTAGGGTCTGGGAGCCATTTTCACATTGCTTCTTTTTTTTTTCTTTTTTAGATTTTTTTTTAAACTGTGTACACAGAGGTTTGCATGTGTGAGTGCAGGTGCCCTTGCACTTCAGATCCAAATGAGGGCATAGCATCCCCGGGAACTGGAGCCACAGGCAGTTGTGAGCTGCCAGGTGTCAATGCTGGGAACCAAACTCGGGTCCTCTGCAAGAGCGATGTGCTCTTAACCCATGAGCCTTCTGTCCAGTGCCCATTTTACATTCCTAANTGCGAACTTATCTGCCCTGACAAAGCGCCATGAAGACGCACTGGAGTCTCCTACCGCATTTGAACATGCATGTCCTNACTGTAGGAGTTAACATGTCTGAAAGCGCTTTAGTCTGCCGGTACAAACGGACTTGCCAACTTCTTGCCCTAGGCAGCNTTTCAGTATGGCTCAAGTTCTCTGTCAAGAAAAGTGTGCCATAAGGACAGCTTAGGGAACCAAGGGGAAAGACCCCGGGCAGCCTCCCTAGTGCAAGGGCTTTCTTTCAGTGCTGCACATAAAACATGTGTTTCTGTTTGGCCAAATATCTGCTTGTATAAGAAATGGCTGGGTTAGGATACCCCCATTTCAAGCAGTCTGCCAGTGGAGATGGTCCACTGTCTGTACATCTGCAGGAAATACTTGTTTTCCAGAATTTAAGTACTCATGCCCAAACGGCCCATAGTCCACTCGTCCCTGTGCCCTTCAGCTGTGCAGTTACACTGATGACTCTCAGCGACAAACAGTGTTCAGCAGGACGGGAGGCACAGAGGAATTACAGCACAGGCATTTCAAAGTGTATGAGAGCCTGGTGACTCTAGCCTTTTCCTCTGTCTGCGGCTTTCTCTGGAGCATCCCAAGGGAGAGCTACTGTTGGGGCCTGGTAGACTGTCTTTCCCACATGGGGTAGTTTGAGAAAAAAAAGCATCTGAGAATTGCAAGATGAGAGATAATAATATGAATAGTTTGCCTGCCTTGGAAACTAAACAAGCTGTCCGAAATATGTGAGGAGATGTCCTTTAAATCTTTTATTGCATTTTTATTTTGTGTGCGCACACACACCCCGCTCAACAGCACATGGCTAGAAGTCAGAGGACAATTTGCTCAGGCTTGGCAGTAGGCACCATTTACCCACTGAGCCATTCACCAGCCAATAAACTCTCTTTTTGAATTATTTTAAAAACTAGTAGAATCACCATGAGGGAAGGAAATGCCATTCCATCCTGGCTTGTGTAGGCCTTCCAATCCCTGTCGAGCCAAGGAGTTCTCAATAAAGGCTTCTGCATCTCCACTCAAACCCGTTTTGTTTGCTTGTTGATTGGGTTTGGATTTGGTTCAGTTTGGTTTTTGATGTGTGCTTGTTTGAGATTTGGTTTTTAGCNGGTAGGATCTCACATAGCTCAGGATAACCCTGAACTTACTATGTAGCCAAGGGTGGCCTTGATCTCCTGATCCTCCTCCTGCCACCTCCCCAAAACGCAGTTGCTTACGGTGGGGGTGGTGGAATGAATACTGCTGCTTTATTTTTGGTCAGCAAGCATGGTTCCCAGCCATGGTGTTCCTTTAATCCCCTCCTCTTGTCATTTGCTCTCCAGCCCATTTTTGGAGTTCAGCAGCAAGTGGCAAGGCAAGCCAAAGCGTTCCTGTCCCTGGGGAAGATGGCCGAGGTGCAGGTGAGCAGACGCAAGGCGGGCGGCGAACAGTCATGGCTGTGGTTCGCCACGGTCAAGTCGCTCATCGGCAAGGGCGTCATGCTGGCGGTGAGCCAAGGCCGCGTGCAGACCAACGTGCTCAACATCGCCAACGAGGACTGCATCAAGGTGGCGGCAGTGCTCAACAACGCCTTCTACCTGGAGAACCTGCACTTCACCATCGAGGGCAAGGACACGCACTACTTCATCAAGACCACCACGCCCGAGAGCGACCTGGGCACGCTGCGGCTGACGAGCGGCCGCAAGGCGCTGGAGAACGGCATCAACGTGACGGTGTCGCAGTCCACCACGGTGGTGAACGGCAGGACTCGCAGGTTCGCCGACGTGGAGATGCAGTTCGGGGCGCTGGCGCTGCACGTGCGCTACGGCATGACGCTGGACGAGGAGAAGGCACGCATCCTGGAGCAGGCTCGCCAGCGCGCGCTCGCCCGGGCCTGGGCGCGCGAGCAGCAGCGCGTGCGCGACGGCGAGGAGGGCGCGCGCCTCTGGACNGAGGGTGAGAAGCGGCAGCTGCTGAGCGCGGGCAAGGTGCAGGGCTACGACGGGTACTACGTACTGTCGGTGGAGCAGTACCCCGAGCTGGCCGACAGCGCCAACAACATCCAGTTCCTGCGACAAAGCGAGATCGGCAAGAGGTAACCCCCGGGCCACCCCCCTGCGCAGAGTCTCCTGTAGCACAATCCGAACCGGACTCTCCAAAGAGCCTTCCAGAACGACACTGCTCTGCAGACACACACACCGCAGACACACACGCAAGTAACCCAAACCAGAAACAAAGACAACTTTTTCTGAATGACCTTAAAGGTGATCGGCTTTAAAGAATATGTTTACATACGCATATCGCTGCACTCATTTGGACTGGAAGTATGAGAAGGAAAAAAAAAAGCATTAACGAGGCAACGTTTTGCCGTGGCCCTCTGTATCTTCGAGGCACTGTATTTAACAAAGGTTTTAAAAAGGAAAAAAAAAATGCATACAATGTTGCCAGATATTACTGAATTGTCGACCTTTGCTTACAGGAAGTAATCTCTACTTAGGATGTGATATACATAGATCTGTTCATTTTAAAATGTGGGGCAAAGTTACTGTTTATAGAACCCAACTGCTTTCCCGTGTTGCTTGGTCAAAGGACATTGGCACAAGGGACGTCTGCTTCGGCGGGGATTTAATAACGGATTTTACTAACATGGCTTGCCCTGGGAGGGAAAAACTGACGAATAGAATCCTTGTCACTGATAAGCAAAGGAAATCCTGATTTTTTTGTAAATTATGTGAGACAAGTTGTTTATGGATTTTTATATGAATTACAATTTACTGTACATCAAATATTAGTCTCAGAGGAGTTAATTTATGTAAAGTGTTTAAAAAGTTTATACTTAAAAATAAAATGATAAAAACATGTGAACTGTGTGATTTTTTTAAAAGGATTGCACCTTTTGTTATCTGTTATAACTGTACAGTATAACTTATTATATTGTAGAGATATAACAACTTATGCCTATAATGTCCAGAAGTGTTAATATTTTTGTATTAGGTTGAAAAAAAATGTGCAACTTTCTATCACGTAGATGGATAGGACCGTGCAATCCTAAATGGGTGGCTAATCAGAGAACTTCTTTCTCTTCCTTCTCTTTCTCTTCAAGCCACTGTCCTCAACCATTATCAAGAGGCACAGTAGATATCCAAGGCTGGTGGAAAGTGATGGAAGATATGGGGGGGGGGCAAACAGAAAACAAGGCGAGGGGGGGGATGGGTTCTCTGACCCTCTCTAGACCCTAAAAGTCAAGCTGACTTAATAGACCAGAGCTTTTAATACTATCGTTGTCCCTCAATGCTCCACTTCATGATGGAGGAAAGAGACCACAATCTGATGCTCGGAAACATTTGTGGGGAGGGAAGGATTTGATGTCATGGTAACCATGAACATGTATCTTAATGTCTAGGAGAGAGAGCAGAAACCGAGCAATAGTGAGCCAGGGGAACCAACCTGTCAAGGTCACTCTCTGTGAGTCTTGGACCCTTAGGTCAGCAAGTGGGACCAAAACAGGAAGGCAAGCTCCTGGAAGCCCACATGGCCCAACCATCAGAGGGGCTTATTTGAGTGGCAGCCTGTGCTGGCCAGGGGTAGCCTGGGGTGGTGGATGGAGCAGGAAGGAAACTGACATGGATGCCCCTGACTGCAAGCTTGGGGTTCCACCATAGACACCATCTGCACTTCTTGTGCCAACCCAGCCGCTCTGACGAATCTTTCGTGAGCACTAAATTCAGCCACAAAAATATTTTTAGAGAATATTTCTCAGTTCATTGAGCTATAGTACACACTGTTTTCCTCTATGTATAATGGTGATAAATATAGCAAGTGAACATGTCGTAAATATAAAGGTTCAAGTGATGTATTGAAAATAATTTTCTAACTGCTTTGTATGTATCACATACTCTAAATTGCACAGTAGGCGTGTTTATTAAACAGATTGGCTGGGAAAGTTTTGAAATAGCTACTGAATTTANGGTCTCAGTGCTATTCCTGTCGCTGTGTATGTGGTAGGGCATACCGAAGTAATTAATCTTCTAATGAATGCTGATATTTTATTAGAATGAAAGCACAGATTAGCATTAATATTTTTTATCCTGGAAATCCTTTGGCAAGTACTAGGAAGCCCAAATTTAGAAGACCATGAGATTTCAAATCACGTAAACATGGCTCTGTTTGACATTTTATTTTTTAACTGTTAACTTAGGTGTTTGCAGTTCTGTTGAAGGGGACTTCGGCAGAACTGCATTTAGCATGCTGTAAGTACTTTTGGGTGAAATAGGCTCCGAGTCTAAATTCTCAGAAATGTCTGTGATGTATTGACCATGAAAAGCGTGTACCACATGACGGAAGTGAAATTACACTCTTAACATCTTCTCGACGTGGACTGGTCTTTACAGGGGCACCAATAAATGACAGATTTGGAGAGTGTCCTGGTGCTTATTTTAGAAGTCAAATCAACCCAATTAGTGTCTTGTTAGTACGTATAATGAGCCTATTTCTTTCTAAAAAGGCTTGTGGTCTGGACGTGCTTTTACAAGAAATAGTGACCTTGGGGAATATGTAAACAAGAGATCTTTTTCTAAGAGTTGGGGGGTGGTGGGAGGTTGGGGGACTGTATAATGACAAGAATTAGCTTACAAAAANCAAAAGAAATTGATATTCAAAGTATTTTAGGCAAAGCCAGTCAAAATGCTTTCATGATATTTTGAGATGTAAATTTTTGTCTGATTTGTATTGTTCTTTTCATTTGCCTTCTTAACTTTCTATGTGAATTTTCCATAACTTGACTATAGATTGCATCTAGGCATTCCAATAAAAGCCAACCCAATGTGTGTGCGTTTATTTTTTTTTTTTTTTCAAATCTTGGACTTAGCCGGAATCGCTTTTGTGTTTGACGTGGATGAAAAAGGAGGCCGATCTGGGGTGCTGATTCGTCTGCAACCCCACCTGATGAGAGCTCTCATTACTGGGTTTGGCTTTTTGTTTTGTTTTTGGACTTAGTAGCAAAATGACAGCCTGGAAGAGCATACTTCACAAAGGACTCTCCCCTGGCCTGCTGTAGAAAAAAACACTAACTACACCTCCACAAAGCCAAACACTAACTGTAAAGAAGAATTGGGGAGAAAAAAAAACAAAACAAAACACCCATTACTACTGGAAAGCAGGTCTCATTCCTGTGATGTTGGCATTGAGTGTGCTTAATTAAAACACTTGATTAGAATAATCAGTTTGAGCCTGATAGATTCTCAGCNTCCTGGAGATGTCTGAATCTACATATAGACCAACTGATTAGGGTCCGCTTTGTTCAGCAATTCTAGGTTGACATGCCAAGGCTTTGATTTTAGTATGAAAGGGCAGACTTCCCCTTGCTTGCTTTACAGTGACAACCTCAACTTGATACCATGTGGATGCTACAAGAATCGGGTCACTCCACTTGGCTAAAGGGGTCTAGTTTCTTCTCAAATTAGAGTTTAATATGCTCGAAGCACGGGAGCCCAGAAAAAAACAAAACAAAAAACACTGTGTATTCCAACCCTTCCTCTCTGTGCTTTCCTTGTCTGAGCAAGCATGAAGAATGATAGTGGAAGTGAATTTTAGATAATGAACTGGGTACCAACATGCCACTACCACTGTGAAATGTGCACTTGTATTTACACTCATTGCTAGTCACACGAACCCTCAAGCACTTGAAAGGATGGTGAGAGAATACTGCCTTCAAAGCCCTAACCATGCCCACTCCTCTCTCTGTTCACCTTGTCTTTTGTCTCGGCTNATCCCAAATGCAACCACTCCTCTCACCCAGTACACACCAATCGGCTCTCTGAGTGAGGTGCTTTTTGGAATAAAGGCTCCAGAGAGGGAGCCTAAAGGCACTGATCCATGACATGCTCTTCTGTCTGTGACAAAAACCACCTGAGCAGTGTTCAGAGCTCGCTGTACTTCTAGGACACAGCCCACCCTTGAACTGCCACCACCCCGCCTAGGTGAGATGGAAAGACATTTAGGCTCCTGCAGAGGGAAGCAAGACCCCTGGAAAGCCTTGAAGGACAGCATAGCAAGCTCTCCCCCCTCCCACAGATACCCAAACTCATCACACTGTCCTGAAGACAGGTGAACTCAACCTAGCGCCCCAGTCCACAGCATGTAGTAAATTCTAGAAAGCGAGGAAGAAGGAACTTAGAGAAATTTGAGTTATCCAAGTAGTGTGGAAGGAGGTCAAGGCAAAATGAGCAGAGATTCTCTTTCAGGTAGCAGCCTTTCCTACCTTGCAAATTCACCAGAAGATTCTGGAGATCTTACCACCCCTATTTGCATAGGTCATATGACGTGTGCTTTACGCCCCTTTCTATCTGCCAGTATTTCTAGCTTCTTGGCTCCTTCGTGTAGAGAAGCAAGTCTTCCATGCAATGTTAGTGAATGCCCATCATTTCTAGAGGAAGGACTTAGAGATTTTCCATAAGTCACTCACTTTGTCATCCTGCCAAGGCCATGGAATAAACTACAAGTTGTTTGCATCCTTCCTACTCACCTTAACCACAGTAATAAGCAGGAGTACCAAAGAGGTATTGATACACTGCTGGAATTTTCTNCCCGCTGATTCAAGCCACATAATGAATAACCTCTGTTGCCAGCCTTCCTATTTGTTATTCTCCACCTCTANGAGCAATGGTCTCTGGATGTCAGTTAATTACTAATAACTTTTAGGTAGATTGAGTAAACCTTTTCATTTATGAACCGACTTAAAATCCCGTCATGGAGGAATACAGGATTCCTAGAGCNCTGTGTATAGAGAATTTACTCCAAACCAACGCTGAGCTTAAAGTAACATCATTATTCAGTTTAGAGTTAATGGGCTCCACAAAGCAAATTTAATAAATCCTTCTGGGATCTAAGCAGAGGAAAATTAAAATTAGAAGTATAAATTGTGACTTCTAGGGCAAGAGAGTGGCTTGGTTGCAGTCTTCCTGCTTAGGGTGAATTGTGAACGGCCATGGGCGTTCAACCCATGTTAAGAAGGGAGATTACATCCTTTTTGCACGTGCTCAGAGATTTCCCGAATTCCACCCACAATGGCTATTTCCATCTGACATAGCTCACTGCATAGAACTGACAGGATTTACAAGTGGTCCGCCGGGTGGAAAGGAATTCTTTAAGATTTCTGCAAGTTAACTTTATCAAGGTGAGGGGAGCATACATGCCCNAGGAGGTAAAAATGACAGGTTCTTTGACATGANTGAAGGCTGAAAATAGAACTGCTCAGAGGAAGTCTGAGGGAGCACACCAGCTAGTCTCTCCCACCTCAGGTTCTTGTCACACAGTGATTAGCAACTGTGTAAGTGATGACCTACCCCATCCCAAACTGCCCTCCAAGATAAATGGATGGGAAGTCGATTCTACCTATTGCAGAAAACACTCCTTAAAAATTGTTCTCGGGCCTCCTGTCTCTACATCTTCCCCCTTTTCTTTTCTTACTCTTTTTCTGGAATGACCCCNGCAAGAGCTACNTGGGATGTGACCAAAAAGATTGGGTCTGCTTTTCTTCCCCTTAGGAGGAAAANNATGCTGGTCCATTGACAAACCATGTGATTTTAACTACTGGGGATATCATAGGGAAGTATAGTCTTTCATCCCCAACTTATTGACAAAAGGTTGTAAGCAAGGAGGTTTCAAAGTCTCACTTCAACTGTGACATTATCCCCAAGGTCAGGCCTGAGATTTCTGCGTCATTCTCAAGCACTGACAAGCGACACTGTAAAGTACAGACGGGTAGAGAGAGAACNGGGAGGGAGGGAGTGNTGGGGGCAACCCAGGTCGCTTGAGGTAGGGAAGGGAGAGACCATCTTTCCACANGTCGGTCCTCCCTTCCCTCTTGCCTTTGCCCCTCAGTTTTTCAGGACTCTGGCTTCTTTGGGAGTGAGAGCCTGTCCCANCATCCGGTGGTACCCTNGAGGAGTGAGCATCAGCAGAGACCTGTGTCCGGGTCATGGCGGCCGCCANGCGCTTTCATNAAGGGCTCTTGCGCCCCCTAGCGATGGGCGCCTTAGGTGCCGACAGTCAATGCTAAAGCTGCAGCAATGTCCTGAAACCAGAAACAAACAAAACATAAAAACAATGGGAGGCCTGAGATCTCCCTCTACCCGTCTCCGGATGGGCCTATTCAAATGACCCTCTCTGGTCCCATTCTGCTCTGCCCACAGACTGCCACACATAAAGCGATTCCTTCTGCTTCATGCACCGCCTCACTGAGGCCCAGCCCTGCAATACTCACTCCCCGTAAGATTTCCCCTCACGCCAAGCAGAAACTCTGTCAAGCCGTGTTCCTCTCGCCTGGCAGATCAAAAGAAGGCCCTTCCTCCCAGGAGTTGTCCGCGGGCTATCTGAGCTCCGCAGCCCACTCAGAACAGTGATTTCTGAAATACATTGTTTACCTTCTACTTTCCATGTTAACAGCGCTGTCGCTGGGAAGACCTTCCCAGAAGGACAGATCATTTAAATTCAGAGTGGCATTTTTATTTCTGCCCAAGCTAGGCTCTCACGGAAAGTGCTAGAATGACAGGCAGCCTGGAAAAGCAAACTTCTTCCTGCCTCCACCGTTCCCTTCCTCTCTCAGCTTGGCCTCACTGCCAGAAAGGGGGTGAAAATGGGCTTTCAACCTTTTATTCTTGAGTTGTCATACAGAGAAGCCGGTAGATGGTGACTGTAAGTGACAGCATGTATCTACCTCCAGTGACGGTCCCTGGCTAGGAAGAACCTATTGACATTTCTGGAGACTCCTTGGGGGACCCAAATATGGAGGCCCATTTTCCCACTTTCTCTCTGAAATACGTAAAAAAAAGGAGACTAAAGATGCCATGTGGAAGTCAAAATATCATGGAATATNAGATAAGGCGGGAAAATACAGCTTCGTGAGAAGATTAAAAATGGACCACTAACTAGATGCCCAGAATAACAGAACATCGTGCCCTTCCCTGACAGTACCCACAGGGGCAGGAGGCAAATATGTCCAGCTGTGTCTTCATAGTTCGTCAGTAAGGGTCCCTCAGGTGCCCCTGGGAGCTGGAATACCAGGGAGAGACAGACCTAGGCTAAGAACACATAGTCACACATCACATACACATACACACACACACACACACACACACACACACACACACACACACACACACCAAGAGCACCAGGGAGCCAGTTTTTACGACTGGATTAGAAGGCGTATCAGTCCTGGTCTTGGGCCCTTATGTTTACATGGTGCTGAGGAATGGTTGTCTGCCTTCTTCCATGCTGCTTCCCTCATCTGGCCTCTGTAAAGGTACAAGGGGGTCCTTCACATGCAGCCCCTTTCTGTTCTGACAGCTGTGGTTCTCTCTGGTGGCTGCTTGGGAATCAGCCCCCAGTCCTAAGACTCAAGTTGTTGCCTCCTAAGTACAAACTGGCAGCATTCCAGATTCTGAGGTCCGCATCATAAATCTGCACTCTGTTGGAGTTCTCCACTCTTGTTCCCAGACCCCCTCACCCACTGTCACACCTAAAGGCAGTGTGCTATGCCAGTAGTAAGGACAAGGGAGGCAGGCTCCAGCTTGGGGCTCTTTGAAGGCAACAGGTCCCCAATTACTTCCCGTTCATTAAACTGTGGACGTAGCCTCGCCTGGCTCTTGTAAATCAAAGAAAACACGACTAGCCTTGCCATACTCGGGCTCTGTCTGCAGCCTCCGCCAATTAGCACTCTAGTTAATCAAACTTTAGAAGGTCCCTGGAGAGGTGTTGAAAATGGGAGCAGTCCGGAGCAGAAAAAGACCCAGTTAGTCTCAGCTCTGCCAGGGTGAGGGCAGCTACTTGTTTTTCAGGCCGTTTTCTCCATCTTTAAAGAGGGCCACGCTGTCCTTCCCATAAGCTCTGTGTGTGTGTGTGTGTGTGTGTGTGTGTGTGTGTGTGTGTGTGTGTGNGTGTGTGTGTGCGCGTGTGCATGTGCGCGCGCGCGCGCGTGTGTGTACAGAGGGAAAGGAGGGTGGGCAGAAAAGCTAGAACAAAACTGTTCAGGGTGGTTCTAGCCTGATGTCTTTAAGCAGCTCTGGGAGAGCGCCTAGCTGCCCCACAGCTGAGCTCCCTGTGCTGTTGGGATCATTCCCTAGAAAAGGAAGGGAGTTCTCTCCCTGGCCCCCTCCACCCTAGCACGGAATCTTTATCCTTCCAAGATGGTGTGAACAGTCGGTGATTTTTGAATCACGTAAGAATCATATGGAACAACATTCTGCTTCAGAGTGCTACCCACGGCCAGCTTCCCAGGCTTGGCCCCATTCAAGAAAAGAAAACTGACTGGNGGAGGGAAGTAAGCAAAGTACAGGAACCCAGCATCCTTGAGTCTGTCTGTACTGATGGGGCACAGATTTCTTCCCTTCTCCTGGCAGCTTCCAAGGCCAAGAATGCACTGAGCCAGAAGGTCTCNTGGGTCCAGGAANTGTCCCTACTCTNCCTGGCCCTGCTCAGTGTTCTGGAATGTCTGGAATCCCTGCAACACTACAGGCCCTGCTAATGAGCATCCCAGATGACGGCCCAACACCAAGGCCATGCAATGTAGAGTCTAGGAGTAGCAAAGGGATTGTGATGTTTTTACTTTTAAGAATCACACTGTGTTTCAAATGTTCTTCTCAGAGTGATAAGATAAAAGCAAAGCTCACATGAGGCTAGGGAGAAAGAGTGGTAGNACGGTGACCTCACAGTCCTCTTCTGTCTCCCCAGGGACCACTCGGAGAAGGGCTAATCTCAATAGAGTCCCAAANGGAGCCTTTTTCTCGGGGAAAATGAGGCAGGGCTTCTAAAGGGGCTGTCACAAGAACCTGTAGAGGAACTGATCACAGAGGGGCCTGGCGGAGCTGCCCTGTGTTCACAGCTTCCTCCTGTGTCCCCTCAGACATGGCATTGCCACCCCCAACCCTCATTAGCATATGGAATCATGCTGAGAAATTGATTATCTAGCTAAGGACAGAGCATTTGAAGCAGGGCCTCTGGTGACCCTGATGGCCACCATCCCCACACAATCCTCAGTAGGATCTGACTGCAGCCTCAGACAGTGTTTTACCCTCTAATA
>LZPO01027554.1:134785-145883 GCA_001675575.1 Neotoma lepida
CAATATGTCAGCTCTCTGTGAGACAAATGGCATGATCAGTGGTCAGTAACACCCTGCTAGATAGGGAATTATTTTTATTAAGGAGGCAGATTTCGAGCGGTATAATGGAAAATCTCTAAGCTGCTTGTAACTCACTTCTATCACTGGTCGTCCGTGGCTAGATTAAAAAAATAAACTAGTGCTGCTTGCCAGTAAGTGATGGGAATTCAGAGTCTGTTTGTAAGTAACTGCAAGGCTGAGGGTGAACCGGATCAAGATAACAAAAGGATCATGGGAAAGAGAGGGTAGAGACCAATTTGGAAGGTNTGAGAAGGCTGTCTGTGAGCAAAGGGAAGCAAAGACATGAATGACAGCATTTTCCAGACAGTGCAAAACTATTCACAAATTCCCAGGACCCCATCAAGCTGGGCCTCAGAAGCATCAGGAAAACTGAACACTGAGGGAAGAGTAATCGAAGGCCTAGCTCTCTACCTAGAGCCCAGATCCAGGATCTTAGAGAGTTTAGTCTGGTTCCATTCTCAAGGGGGCACTAGAAGAGGACTTTAACCCAGAAGTGACATAATTCACCCAACTTGCATTGGATGAATCTCTCCCAGGTATTGAGAATGGGAAGCAAAAGCGAAGAGATTTTGTTATGATATTGCTGAAACCAGGACTCTGGAGTCTTAAATGTCCCCCCACAAAAAAGAAAGGAAGGAAGGAAGGAAGGAAGGAAGGAAGGAAGGAAGGAAGGAAGGAAGGAAGGAAGGAAGGAAGGAAGGAAGAAGAAAAACAAAAAAACCCTAAGCATTCATCTTTCTTGCTGAGTTTGGCAACATTTGAGGAAAAACACTGGAATAGCAGGTGGAAATCAAAATGCCATCCTCTGTTAATAGACTAGGTACAAGAGCCAAAGGCTTCTTAATAAAGACTCAACAATCAAACAGTCCTTCACCTAAATAGGTTAAGAAGGAAGAGGAATCAAGAAAAAAGTTTCCCCGATCTGGACTGACCGTGTTTCTCCAAAGAGCCATAGACTACCTAACAAAAATTCCAACACCAGGCATGAGAAGTTCTCTTTTGAGTTGTTGGTCAGAGTTGTGCAGAAACTCCCCAAAGATTACTGGCTAGTGATATTGCCTTTTATTGTCTCCCAGAAGTGGAAAGTATTGCTTAAATGACTATGCACCTCAGACACAGAACCCAGAGTACCTAAGCTGGGTCTGACCTCACAGCTTCCTTCCTGAGGATTAGCTTTCATGGTACCAGAAGGCACCATTCAAGCTTCCAAANGAAGGAAGCAACCAATAGTCCTACCCAGTTAGGATGCCTAGAAACCACAAACGGCATGGTACAGTAACCNTAAGGATGCAATAGTGGCATGCATAACTTGGCAGTAACCAATNGCTCTCTAATTGGACTTAAGGCCCACTCATCAAGAGAGAACTCATGCTCATTCCTCGTATTGAAAACCTATCCAACTACTAGGGGCAAGTGAATTCATGGATCTTGGAGGCAAACCTACAGCCACCACTTTACTATGCTAGTATAAACATAACTACATTCTAAATATTTATTCTTACACCCACAGATAAGTGTANTTTTCACTCCTCATCAAGGAAATTTCTCTTTGCAAAAGATGGGGACCATTACAGAAAACCACAATCAATCAAAATGTCGAGCTATGGCACACAGTCCTGCCTGATGCATCTACAACACAATCCCTACACCTAAGGCTCAGAGATCATTTTGGAAGAGGGATTGCAAGAGCCAGGGGAAGAGAAAGTTTAATGTGAGATTGTGTCTCCTAGAAATGTCAGAGAGGCTACATCCATGACANCTCACCAACATGGCTGCCTAAATAAGAAGGACACCGAAANCTTTGCTAAAGTGGAAGAGGGGAAGCACAGGAGGCCTCAAGGATACATGAAGAACTACAGGAAACTGAAGAATGCTGGGAACTGGAGAAACAGTCTTCCCCGAGGAAGAGCACACCAATTGGTTATCTAATACCAAATGCTCATCCCTGAAAACAAATACATACAAGTTAATGTTAAATAGACCGAGCAGGTTGTATTTATGTATTTAGGAACACACACATACATACACACACACACCACCACCACCACCACTACCACCATCACCACCACCACCAGCACCACCAGTAATATCACCAGCAGCACCACTAGCACCAGCACCACCAGCACCAGCAGCACTACCAACACCAACACCACTAGCACCACCACCACCAACTGAAGAAGAAGAGGTCATGAATTTGAGAGGTAGCAAGGTAGGATACATGATAGGGGTTGCAGGGAGATAAAGGGAAGGAGGTGAAATGATGTAATTATATTATAATCTCAAAAAAATAGAATTAAAAAAAAAAAGAGAATACAAGCTTCCTAAAGTCAGGTTCCCAGAAGAGGAAGGCCAAAACTGAACCAGCCCTGCCTTCCTCATTCTTCCCAGGCAACCACAGCTTGCTTGTCCCAAAGATAAAGAGGTACAGGNGACATGAGATGCTAGGTGGGAAGAAAAGGAATGAAAAAGGGTTGCTTTACAGCCATCTGCACTAGCTGTGACAAATAAGAATCCACGTGTCAGCATCTTCTGGAACAAATGGTCTGACCAATATTTGGAAACATCCTTTCTGATGTAGACAGAGTGTGCCTCTTCAGTTGGGGTCTGTTTGGGGGTACTTGATATAAAGTACCAATGTTGATCCCTCTGTCATGAATATAGTGGTTGGTGGTCAGTAACTCCCTTTATAGATGGCTAAGATGGTAGTTGATAATACCCTTCTGTATAGAGAGATGCTTCCCTCACCTGACAATATCAGCCTCTATCTGTGTAAAGGAGAAAAATATTATTCTACAACTAAAGAAGACCAAGCTAAAGTTGGAAGATGGAAAGAAACATATGATGTGCTTGAGAACAAGAGAAAAAAATGAGACATCACTACCACCTTAGTGAGATATAAATTTACATATACNAATACTCGGTTGCTTAAGGTACTTGCCTAGAGTCTCCCAGGACTGAGCCTGCCCACTTCTTTGACCTCTGCCCCAGGAAGCATAACATTCCCTTTCTCATATTCCCAGCCTCCCNATGGTGGTCATAATCTCTGGCATGCCTGCCCTGCTTTTGTTTTTTGGTTTTTGTTTTCTCTCTTGAACTTCAATAAGCTGACCTTGCACTCACTTATGAGTACATTTTAAAACCATTTTATCTGTGCAACCAAGAGCCTGCAAAAAGGACCCTGCGTCTTCAAGTGACAACAGGGTGGGAGAGGCCAGGGGTGACAGTGACACAGGGTCTCTACACATAGCAGGAAACATCAAGCAAGCAGGAGCATCCTGCTTCGTGTGAGATGCTGGTCATGAAAAGAGCCAATCTGATAGCTTACAGACTCAAAAATATTGATTGTCAAGCACTGTGCTGGCCAGCCCCAGCTCTGGCCTGGGGCTAGCCCACAGCTTAACCTCTGGGCAGGAAACATCATTAATTAAAACTTTAACTATCTTCAGGGAGGTGGCATTCACACTCATCCTTTCAGTCAGGAATCTGAGCTGGCTTCCATGCTCTGCAGACATAAAGGGGCTCCTTATACACCCTCTCGTAGCTTCTGTACATTTGAGACTAAGACTCCGAGTTCCATTGCTCCTACACTTCCCTTTTACAAGTTAGACAATTCCCCGTTTCTTCGTAACCTTTGCTCATTTCTGCTTTTGATTTGCTGCTGTTTTACCTTCTTGCTCTTAAAATTCAGAAAGCAAAGCTCCACATGACGCCCTGTCACCAAGCCTGACCTCACTGTGTGTGTACAGCCCGAGGGTTGCTCCCTGGTGCTACTGTGTCCTGCCCAGTTCATTCTGGCCACACTCACTCTCTGTCAATACCACTTGCCCCACTGGCTATGGAATTCAGCTTCAGAGACCCCCAAGTCCCCAGGGCTTTGTCTGCTGTGCTGTCTCCCACCTGGATCTGCATTAAATAGCTTGTATTCAATCCTTAAAATCATGTTACCCATGTTATTACTGAAAGGTGCTATAATTCATCAGACATTCGTCAGACTTAACAAGGTTCCCTGAGCCCTGCCAATGTGGAGACATTCACTTCCTTCCCTACGTCCTCCAGTGTCTCAGGGACACCAGATTGCCAGCTTCTTGGGTGTCAAGGAAGTGACCTTCCTGCACTGCTCCATTCCTGGGACCAGTGTTTCCCAAATGAGACATTCTGGGTGTCATTTTGATAGCATCACTAAGCAATGAAGATGAAGTGTAATCGACCCAGAAGCAGGTTACTGAGCGGAGTTGTAGCATTTGCCTAGCATGCATGAGGCCCTGGATGTGGTCCCTAACACTAACAGAGAAGATGAAGAAGGAGAGGAGGAAGAAGAAATAAAAAATTAAAACAATATGGGCTGCTAGATGAAGGCTAACTCCAAGGTTACCAAGTGTCAGCTTGTTGCTCCTTACACACATGTATTTTCCAGCCATGATGGTTCCCTCCATGAACTCTAGCCCCTTGAAATGCTCTTCTCTTCNGAGGTCCTATGCTAGCTGTGGCCCTAGGATGTTCTTGCCTCCAACACATCAATTTCCTTCACTTATAACATTCCTACCCATGAAAACTTCCCAGAACAGTAGCCCCATACTTACCNTGCTCTGTCTTTTGGACTGATGCTGCCCAACAGATCTTTCTATGGTGCTGGTGCCTTCTACGTCTTCTCTCTCTGACCAGGTGACCANAAGTCACATTTGAAATNTGTCTGGCAAGATTGAAGAACTGAATTNGTGATTTTGTTGAGTTGTCATTNAAGTTCAACTGGCTATATGTACCTAGTAGCTCACTCAGGGACTGAGTCTCTGTCATCTGTCAGCTGGCTGCTGGTACTCAGCATAACTTGGAGTCACCTGGTAGAGATGGCTGAGGCTTAGACAGGGCTGGACCTGAATGACATCCCCTTGCTGTGATGTGAAAGAAACCAACAGATCGTGTGTTAAATGACTCTGGCGTTTGCCTGCTGAAGTGGCTGCTACCACCTTAACAAGTCAGGTCAACACGCTGTTGTCTTACATATCAGTCAACAAGTCAGCACTGAAGTTGACTATGACCTGACACTTGACCACGAGAAGCTCCCACTCAGGTCAATCTCTAGCCCATAAGAGACATTCAACCTTGTGTGAGGCATAAATGGTGAATTCGCAATGCTTTTGACTACTGTTTTTCAATTCAATCAAAACCTCATGCGGGACCGGACCCCATGTCTACCATTTGATGTACATTGCATGTTTTTTTGCACTATTGTATAATTACCTGCAGTAGAGAAGCATAGGAACATTCTCCCCTTGTGGCTCCCAGGAGGGGTCAGCACTGCTGACATCTGGATCTGGGACTTCCCAACTCCAGTGCTAGGAGACAATTCATTCCTGTTGTACTGAAGCCATCGGCTTGTGGTACTTAGTGGTCACAATGGACGGTCTAGGGCACTAGTGGATGCTTCATTCTCTTTTCTTAAAGATAATCTTTTATTCAGTCATTGAAATTGTCATACATGCATAAAATGTATCTAGATCATATTTGCCCCCCTCCGTTTCCTTCTATTTTCCCTACATCCCCCAGCATATGCCTCAACCATCTTCATGTCCCTACCTTTTTTCATAACTCACTGAGTCCAATTAACGCTGCCTATTGGAAAGTTACCTAATCTTACTGCTTGGATCTGGTGCAAGTTACCATTACCACAGTAAGTTCTGAAGACAACGGTCATGTCAAGTCCCAGAGGCGGGGTTCACAGCGGTCCTTCCCCATCCTCTGACTCTGGTATTTTTTTCCACCCCTTTCCGTCAATGTTCTCTGAGCATGAGGAGGGTGGGGTTTCATATAGATGTCCTATTGAGGGCTGTGCACTCAATAGTCACTCATTCTCAGCCCTTGGACCAATCATAAACCTGTGGGTTAATTGCTGCCCGCTGCAAAAGAAAAAGAAAAAAGAAAAAAGAAAAAAAAAAGGCTTCTCTGACCAAGGCTGAGAGCAGCACTAATCCACGGGCAAAACCATAAACATCTAGAAGGCAGTTTGACACGTCTATCGATCAAAACCACGGCAGTAGGTTCCCCCTAGGGCCTATGACCTCCTGATTCATGGGCTTTTCACTGGGTTTATAGAAACATTCATCCCCCCTTTTTAAAATGTAAAGGAATAAATTGGGACTGAGAAAGAACCTCATGTGTCCCAGTTCCCCTCAGCTTCAGACAGTGACACNGCATCACTGTCTCCCCTCGTGGGATAGCTAGATATTCTTCAGGATGCTTTGATTTCAACGTTTCTATCCCAGGTTTCCTGATGAATATGTG
This sequence comes from Neotoma lepida, assembly GCA_001675575.1. Taxonomy (NCBI): domain Eukaryota; kingdom Metazoa; phylum Chordata; class Mammalia; order Rodentia; family Cricetidae; genus Neotoma; species Neotoma lepida. The sequence goes on from LZPO01027554.1 coordinate 141,125, forward strand.
TAACTCTGACTTTTCCTGCCCTGTTGTGCCATTATCCCTGAGATCAGGGAACACAGATACCGTACACCCTTCATGATCATTATCATAAAAAATAGAAAATGTCTATTCCAGTGCACCAGAGGCTCACGAAGGTGGATTAAGAAGATGTGACACTTATGTTAGGGGACACTGGGTCCAAGGCCAGCATTCTGACGGCATGACGTTGTTTGTCTTAATTTACTAACTTGTTCAAAGTGTACTTACTTAACGCCGATTCTGTATCATGTGCTGGGGGGTGTCTTGTGAAGGCTTTGAAAATTAGCAGAAAGAATAGCCTAGAAGGAAGTTTGGCTATCTGCTTCATTTCTGTACCTGCCTGTTTCCTGGGGAGGAACTGAGTGAAGGGCCATTTGCAAGAGCACACGGTAATTAGCCGAGGGCAGGCAAGAGGTAAGAGGGCTGCCAGCCATCTGCAACCACAGTCCCATTGCTATCTGTCTCTCTTCCCCACCCCTGGAGTCCATGCCTTCTGCAGCCTGTCTGTGGCCACAATTAGAACCCTGCGGGTGGCCCCCTTCAGCCAGGCCAGTCCTGAGAAGGCAGACCTACCTGCTCCCTGGCAACTTGGAAGCCAAATGGAGAAAAATGTACCTCCACACCTGGCCACCATGCCCACTACGGAGTTCTGGCAGAGCACGATCCTGCCTGCCACACTCGAGAGCACAGCCCCCAGAAGCTGGGTAGTTCTCAGTCGCCATCCTCATCCAAAAGACTGCTGCTCTGGCGAAACAGAAATTAAATTTCATGCCAGCTGAAAGCCTTTATCAGACAAAATGGCAAAAGCCATCACACTCTTGCTGGTGTTCTACAACTTCTTGGGGGCTAAAACGGACAACTTCNGGGGAAGGGAAGGGAAAGGAAAGGAAAGGAAAGGAAAGGAAGCCCTGTCTGAAACCAGGAAAGAACATTCAATATAAGAACAACAGCCAGGCTGTGACTGCCCCCACTGGCTACCAGGTCTCTGCCATGAGTACCTGGGCAAGACGTGTCACATTCTATTTCTCCATGAAAGCAGATGTCTAGGCACCTGGTAGCTCTGCTAGGCAGAAGCTGCAAGGGGCAGAAGAGGTACAGCAGGCACAGTCACTCACACCGAGACAGAACCCTGGGTGTCATGACCTCAGAGGTGGGGTCAAGCAGAATCAAGCTGCATCGTTGAACCTTCTCTCTCTGAACTCAAGATCGGTCTACCTTGTGCTCAAGTGTCTTGGAAGCGTAATTAACAGACAGTTGTTAAATGCCTTGAACTAGGGAAATGCTACAATAAACAGCATTTCTCATGAAGTGGACTTACTGCTCCAGCCTTCCTTCTGGGTAGGAATCTGGGTCATGATTCAGGATCAGTCACTAGTGTTAGTATGTGGACTAGATATGTTTCTTGGCTGAGCTAAACAGCCTTCTGATTTCTATTGTTTGGCTGACTGATTTAGAACAAAAAAAGCTTTTAAAAAAATGGGTCGAATAGAACCTAAAGCCGGCGTTGAACTCACCATTTAGTTGAGGATGACTTTGAACTTCTGATACTCCTGCCTCTACTTCCCTAAGTGCTTGGGCTACTGGTATGTACCATTAAGTGCAGCTTACACCATGCTGGGGATCAGAACATGGGATTCATTCATGCTAAGCTAGCAGTCTGCCCACTATTTTATTTAGCGTTCTTATGGCTTGAGTCTGAACTATGGCACACAGGCTCACCTTTTGCATGTTTGTTCCCTGGCTATTTTGAGAGACTGTGGAGGGGCTGGCCTGGGCAGACCCTCATGTCATCCAGAACCCTAGTTGAGGCTGCATTCTGCTTCCTGTCTAGCATGATGTGAGGGATTTTTGCAATGAACTCTAGCAGCCATGAACTTGCCATGTCTTCTGCACTGTGATGGGTTAAGAGCCTCTGATGTCACCAGACAAAATAAANCTCTCATGGTTGTTCTCTCATGTCTCAGTGAAGCAAATATAATTAATAAACATATTGACCATCCAGCCTTTAAATCTTCACCCACACTGTTCCTCTACCAGCAGGACCTCCCCATCCACCTTGTTCCCTCATCCCTCCTACCCTCTTTCTGCAAGCTAGTGCTTACTTTTCAGGCCTGAAAGTGGCTTGGGATGTCCTCTCTGTGTCCTGGCCATATGCTGCCACCAGCCTAAGCTGANGTTTCCCTCAGGACCTTTGGCTTCATTCCCCTGCAGTTAGCTCAATATTTGGTATATCGTATGTTTTCAATCAATACCTGGGGATGGAGATGGTGATCAAAATGCTTAGCTCAAAACTGGTATGAAGAAGTAAATGCAGGGCTGGAAAGATGGCTTAGAGGTTAAGAGCACTGGCTGCTCTTCCAGAGGTCTTGAGTTCAGTTCCCAGNAACCATGTGGCTCACAAGCATCTATAATGAGGTCTGGTGCCCTCTTCTGGCATGCAGCTATATATACAGGCAGAACACTGTATATGTAATTTTAAAAAAGGGGGTGGGGGCAAAAAAGACTCCATTATTCCCTCCATGCCAAATACCTTTGATGAAACCCAGGCTCATAAAGGTCTTCTAGTGGGAATACATTTATTTCAAGGCATCAATAATCATGCTCCAGGTTCTCAGCTACCAAACANGCTCACTTTCTGCAGGGTTTTCCCTGCCTGCTCCNGGACAACTGTCTTTTCNCTNGATAAAGACAGGCCTTTGTCTTACCCATCNNTGTTGGTTTGATTTCTATTGCTGACATAAGACACCATGCCTAAAAGCAACATGGGNAGGAAGGAGTTTGTTGACTGACGTATGTAGCTCCATCACAGTCCATCACTGAGGGGAGTAAGAACAGAATCTGGAGGCAGGAAACTGGAGGCAGGAACCGAAGCAGGAAGAGAAGCAGACCAGGGAGAAATACTGCTTAATGGTTGACTGTTCTCCATCACCTNCTTTGTCACACAACCCAGGANCACCTGCCCAGGGGTGGCAGCACACTCTGCCCTCTCCTATCAACCATTAATGAAGAAAATACCCTTACAGACTTGCCTACAGGCAATCGGATGGAGGCATTTTCTCAATTGGTTCTTCTTCCCAGGTAACTCTATTTTGTGTAAAATGGACAAAAATTGTAATCAGGATACTATCCTAAATTGTCTTGGGATTGCAACATCTTCAGNCAAGTGTGGTAGCCCTCCTGTACGTATCAGCACACAAGAGGCAAACAGGGATACCCAGCGCAAGCTGGTTAGCTACTGTAACCAACTGGCGAGNACTGGGTTCAGCAAGAGATCCTGCCTCAATAAAGTGGACAGTGATCCAGGTAGATACCTGACATCAACTTGTGGCTCCCAAAGATATGCACACACATGGGCATCCACATACTTGACACACACACACACACACACACACACACACACACACACACACACTATATATATATATATATATATGGAAAATAAAAAACTTTAAAAATTATTTTATTTTTGAATGGCATGTCTAACTTGTGCATATTAGTGGGACCCAGGGAACCATTTCAGCCCATACATGCAGTGAGCAAACACATAAAATCCAGCCACCTATACTCATTCTGCCCTTCCTTATGTCCATCTCAGTCTCTGGCAGTCACAGTTGTACACACAGGTTAACATTTTCAGTTGCCATATATGAACAAGAAGAAATGTCTTCCATCTGGCTTCTTTTCATTTGACATAAAGTCTTTTAGCTTCTTCAATTTTGCTTCAAACAATAGGATTTCAGTCTTGTTTANGGTTGAATAATACTCTAGTAGGTATATGCACCATACCATCTGCGGTGGCTTGACTAGGAATGGCCCCCATAGACTCATCATGGGTTTGAGTGCTTGGCCCTTAGGGGGTGGCACTATTAGGAGGTGTGGCCTTGTTGGAGGAAGTATGTCACTGTGGAGGTGGGCTTTAAGGTCTTATATGCTCAAGCTATGCCCAGTGTTGTAGTGGATACCTATTCCACCTATGACCCTGAAGTACCAGCCCCTAGGGCGCGGCCTCGGGGCTAGCTTAAGCTGAAGGACACATACATACGCCTCACTCTCTCTTCTCTCCCTCATGGGCTTAGAAGGTGCGGACTGACTGAGGCGGCTGGAGCAGCGTGGCACAGAACATCAGCCTTCCACGNCTCTGCCACGACTTTGCTTTATCCTGTTTAGTGAGTTGTTCTCTCCAATATAATTTCTAAATAAACAATTCCTTGATCAGTATCTGTGGATTATCAGATATACAGTGTGATACATTGTCTCCTTCTGCTGCCTTTGGAGCAAGATGTAGAACTCTTCACTCCATCTCCACCACCATGTCTGCCTACATGCTTACCATGCTTCCCACCATGATGACAATGGACTAAACTTCCGAACTGTAAGCCAGCCCCAATTAAATGTTCTCCTTTGTAAGAGCTGCCGTGATCATGGTGTCTCTCCACAGCAGTAGAAACCCTAACAAAGACGCCATCTTCCTCCCTTCATTTATTGTTGAGTACCTATGTCGACTCCATATCTTCGATATTCTGAATAAGGCCACAATGCACGTGAACATAGAGATACCTGCCTAGCGTGCTGATTTAACCTTCTTTGCCTAAGTTGTTGAGCTGGATAATGTGGTGCATCTGTTGCTGAGGGGCTTGGTTTTGCTTCCTAGGCATGTGTCCAGGGCTGACCTTGAACTTACTCTGTAGCTGAGGATGCCTTTGAACATCTGTTCTTCCTGCCTCTACTCCACGTGCTCATATAA
>LZPO01027554.1:149303-171449 GCA_001675575.1 Neotoma lepida
TTTCTTTTACAACCTACAATGACCCACCCCAGGGGTGGCACTTCGCACAGTGGGATGAGCCCTTCTGTATCAATCATTAATCAAGAAAATACCCCGACTTGCCTACAGGCCAACTCTGATGGAGGTATTTTCTCGTTCGAGTTTCCCTCTTCCCAGGTGACCCTACCTTGTGTCAAGTTGACAAAAACCAACTAGTTCAGAACCAACCTGATCTCTCCCGTAGACTCACTTGCCTTGAATATTCTATAGAAATGGACTCACATACAACACATGGGGCTTTGCTTTGATTTCTTTTACTCGGTATATTTTCAGAGTCCATCCAGTGTGTCATAGAGATTAGTACTGTATGCCTCTTTACTGTCCAACTGTATTTTGTGGATCTATCACATTTTCCTAATCCACTCATTAGTTGATGGCTGTTTGGGCATCTATCTGGGGCTGTCATAGACAACGTTGCTGTGCAAATTCATGTGCAACATTTTGTAGAGATCCAGGAGTGGATCTGCTAGGTTATTTCTCATGTTTTGGGGAGGCATGCTTCTCTTACAGGGTCATTTTCACCCACTGCTCCTGAAATTCTTTCAGATCTTTATTAAGCAAGTTATCGATAAGTGTTTAGGAAGTCATTACTTAGCGGTGGCAGCAAGTAAGTCCCAACATTTTGGTGATTCAACATGTTCAAAGTTTATTTCTCCTCCGCCTGCCGATGAGAAGTCACTGGTTGGCATACAGCTCCTCCCAGGTGGTACTTTTGAGATGCCAGCACATCTGCTTCTGAAAACACACAGGCATAGGTTTTCCCATGAGTGAGGCGCAGTCTCGTCGCTCCAACTCAATGCAAGTGGGACTTGAAACCCAGACTGTGTCAGGATGAGCAGCTGTTCCCAGGAGCAACTTCATGGCACGATAAAACAATTCTAAAATGTCACTGGTCAGCTGGCTAACTGCCACATGTGGGTTCAGTAAAGGCTGTATGCTGGAAACTGTGGCACAAGACTAANNGGGATCTATGCCAGGAGCCCAGTGCAGATGTGAAGGAGGATTTGTTTCTTTCTCTTTGTCTTCTGTTTCCAACTAAACACTGAGATACAAGTAGGAACTGTTAAATGGGGTCCATCAGTGAGCTTGGGATCACTCCTTTTATCCAAAATACCCCATCTGTATGTTCCCTGACACCATAACTACTGCCCCTAAGGAAAGGCCAGCCATGGATCTTTGCATTTGGGAAGTTATCTAATTAGTCTCCTCTAGTAACAGAATAGACCCATTCCTCTTCTCAGTAGGACTGTGAATCAAAGTACTCCCCTGCCTCTAGCAGGACAGGATGGACATTTGTCCCACAGTAGATCGGATTGACCCTTCTCCCTGGAATTTGAACCCAAAGTAAGGTCCACAAAAATAGGCACACCCAGAGGTCAGGGCCCTGAAGAGATATTGTCCAGTCCTTTCAGCATCTGACATCTCAAAATGCAGCCATCCCAGTTTTCTGGAGCCCAGCGCCTTAGCTTTGACTCTGTGAGTTGCCCCAGATCCTTACACAGAAGCTCTGCTTAATTAAGTCAGTGATGGTCTCTTGTCACTTGCAACAAAGGATCCTAACTAACACTCCACCTAAGGCAGGAACCTGAGGATCCTTCTAACGCCTCTTTTGATCTTTTTACCTATAGGCCCTACAACCTGTGCAGCTTTCAGATCTGTCCTTTCTNGGGTAACTCCATTGCTAGAGTTCGGGTTCTTGCCATTATCTGCCTGAACTTCAAGAGATCCCTTCGCTGCTATTTCTCCGTTCCCATAGAAACTTTTCTAAAGCACAAATACAGGTTTTAGACATTATAATGGCAACATCGGTGCAGTGGAATTACATGCTCTTATATTTGCTGGAGGACTGTGTCTGTTCCTACCATTTTCAAAGGCAGTTGGGCCATCTGCATCAAGAACCATTACAAACATAATACCCTAATACTCAACACCATTTGCTTGCAAGCATTTTTTCACATACAAAGATTTATATCTGAAAATGTTCTCTGAACTATTCGTCTATTCATTCACTCAGTAAGTATTGAATGCCTGTTCTATGCCAGTGCCATAATTGCTACTCAAAATAAAATTACTGAGGGCACAAAATACATGTGTAGTTAGAAAGAACAGATTAAATCAACCATTATGGTGGTATGGCATGAGTCTATGTCATCACTAAATGTGGCATTTTAGGGGACTATTAAATGGTACTGGGAAACTTACATTAAGGGCTGAAGTTACTGAAGGTTCGGTAAGTATATAAAGTATAAATCCAGTTCGAAAGGTTTAAAAGAAGTCTTACACACACAACAAATTATTAACAGTGGNCAACTCCATCAATGAGACTGACTAAGAAAAAAATCTTAGCCTCTTTCTCAAATTTTAATAATGAAAAAGAAAATTAAATATTTTTGCCAGCACACTCAACAAGTCAATTTTATCTGCAACTTCACTAGGACCTCATACAAGTTGGTCTTTTTTTTGAGACCAAAGTCCTTCTGTGTAGCCCTGTTGGTCCTGGAACTTGCTATGTAGAGCAGGCTGGTCTGGAACTCATAAAGGTCTGCCTGCCTCTGCCTCTGCCTCTGCCTCTGCCTCTGCCTCTGCCTCTGCCTCTGCCTCTAGAGTGCTGGGATTAAAGGTACGTATCACCAGGCCTGGCTTGGTCAGTTAATTTTTAAAGGTCTTAAAAAGCAATGAGGAAGCACTATCATGTCTCTACACTATGAAAAACCCATCAATCTGCTACTGACCTACAGAATAGAGGGAAAAAANAACTCCCACCTCATAGCCCCCCTGCATCTCCAACTCNGCATGCCTTCCCTACCTCAGTTCCCAAAATANCTATGCGTACCTGAGTTTCAGATCTTCCATACCTCAGAGGCCTTTTCCATGTCCTGGTCCCCTTCCTAAAATTGCTCGTCTGTCTTCACTCATTCAACAAATATTCATGAGGTACCATTCCTGAGCCAGACTCTCTTCCAGACCCTAAGGATGAAACAGTCAACAAAACAGACAAAGTCTGGTCTCATGAACTTTGTACTTAAGAAAAGGAAATCAGAGCTGGACCACATGCAAGTGAGTGTGGGCAGCATTGGTTTCTTATTCCTGCTTCAATACCAGAGACCTGGTGGCTTTAAACATCACAGGTTGATTCTCATACAGCTCTGGAGGTCAGAAATCCAAAATAAGTCCTGCAGGGCTGAGCTCGGTTGTCAACAGGACTGGCTTCTTCTTCTCGGGGCTTCCTGGCTTTTGTCATCTCCTGGGGGTTCATTGTGGTTCCTTCCTCCATTTCTAAAGCCAGTTATTTAACTTTGTCTCTTTCATTTGGTACCCTACGACCCTCTGAAAAGGTGTGTGATTACATTAGGCTCAACTAGATAAGTCCAGAATGACTTCCTCCATTCTTTAGTGTCCTTAATCATATCAGCGACATTCTTTTCACCACAGGTGATATCTATATATAGGTATAGATATAGATGTATAAAATATGTGGTGTGTGTGTGTATATGTATATATGTATGTATATATATATATTTCAAAAAATTCCTATTCCTCCTATTCCTCCTGCATCTCCAACTTTGTATAACTTCCTTACCTCAGTTCCCAGAGTAGTTATGTGGATCTAAGTTTTTGAATATATATATATATATATACATATACATATGCGCATATATATATATATATACACACACACACACACACACATATTTTTTTTTCAAAAGTTCCAGGGATTGCAGCATGAGGATATTCTGAAAGTGGAAATCATGAGAGGGAGTCAGAGAAGGCCACAGTGACCAGGTGACATTCAAGTGCAATCTCATCACTCTTGATACCCTTGGTATTCGTGACGTTGTCCTGGCAAAAAAATTGATGACAGTTAGTGTGAGTGTCTCTCCTCTGGAGGACCCTGCTATCCCTACTCTATCCTGTGGTGAGCTGGTGTGGCCAAGACCATGACTTTATAGGCCACTCTCATCCTATTTGGTAAGTTTTGGTCCATGTATGCATTTCCCCAATAGCTTGTGAATTTCTTCAGGACAAAGGCAGTGAATTTTCTCCCCACCCCCACCCTGCACTCTGCCAGGCATAGTAAGTGACCAGTGAGTAGCTGATAAACACTTGGTTATATGAATGAGACCTGGTCTTAGAACCAAACATGAATTCAAACTCTGAGCCTCCCACTCAGCAGTTAGAGTAATTGGCAAGGTTTCAACTCCCTCTACAACCTCTTTTCTCATCTCGGAATGGGATGACAGGGATGTCGCTTGCTTGCTAGGATTAATTTGGGAATTTAATAAGGATAAGAATATGTAAAATGTCTAGTACTTGGCTTACGGTGGAAATTTCATTAAATCACATAAAGCTCTGTTTTATAATATTGGGGGTGAAGAGCAGTTCACAGAAGAGAAGTTACTCAAAATTTGTCCCCAGTCACTTCAAATCAAGCTGAGGCCCTAGAGCTGAGTGCACACACAACGGAGGCGCTACCATCCTGGAGTAGGGCCTTTGGCCTCTGTTGGCAGAGTTCTTTGTCTNGTTCANACTGTGTCCCTCTGGGGCCCACAGCACACTTGTTTCATGCAACACAGATGTATGAAGTGTTCACTGTACCCCAAGAACTCTCCGGGTACCAAGGGTCCACAGATCACCAGACAGGCTCATTTCAAGAGAAGAACAAAAGAAAGTAAAGATCCTGACTCAGGGCTGGGAGGGAGTGTGTATTCGGGGTAACATGAAGATGGTANTTGTTTCACAAAACTCCTTGGCCTGTTTGACTGCATTTCGGAGTTTGAAGAGAACACAGTCTATTTTCATGAGATGCCCCCTATTTTCCATGCAGGCTCTGGGCAGCCATACTGCTTCACNTCTGTGAAATGTGCTGGCACACCATTCTGCTCTCCTATACTGCAAGACGTGCCATGACATCTGTGCAGCTCTTGGTTGGGAACATGCATGCACACGTGTGTAGAGAGGCAGGCAGCAGCACAGGAACAGCCATGATCTCTCTGGAACTTTCCACTTGCTATCCACTTCATGCTGTTCAACCATCACGTTTGGTGTCTCCAGATGGTAAGATGTCATCATGGCGGATGTTTCTGAGAAAATGTAAGATTCCCAGTAACACTCTCNGCTCCAGTGTCCTATTTATTTTTCTGTTGCTGCGTTNAAGTACTCTGACAGACGTAACTGAAGGGAGAAAGGGTTTATTTCAGCTAATGGTTTCCGAGGAATATCGTCCGTCCATCATTGTCGGGAAGAAACGACAAGAGGCGGAGAAGGCATGGCGGAAGGGCAGGAGGCTGACTGGTCACTCTGTATCCATACTCAGGAAGCAAAGTGTGAACAGAAGTGTGGCTGGGCTGCAAAACNTCAAAGCCCACCCCTGCCTCCCTTCCTCCAGTGAGGGTCTACATCCCAAAGATGCCACAGCCTTCCCTAACACCAGCTGAAGACNGTGCACTCAAAGCACATGACACACACACCTCACAGGGGCGTGTCTCATTCAAATCCCATCTGGGATGTATGCTGACATCATGGCAAATTTGCCTGCTCACTCTAGAAGGTTAGGTCCTCAGTGTCAACTCCTGCCTGTCCACCTCAACACTGAGAGAGCCCTTTCTGGTTGCTACAGCAGACACTGTTGTCATGGATAGTAGTGTCTGGCCTGCCCTCATCACTCCTCCCTGGCCTGGTGAGAGGCCACTAACAGGGCTGTGGCCGCACACCTTGCCCTTTGCTGTGGAGGTGACAGAGGCAGCTCCAGTAGAGCCACCAGTCAGGTAGCCATGGCAACGGATGTGGGGACCAGGGACCATGACTTCCCAGATCTCATCCAGGTGCAGGAGCTACCTGCCTCCCACCAGCTCTAGCCCACAGCTGACTTTGGCTTTCCTCACTGACCTCNGACCTCCTGCTAAACACNTCTTTTCTCACCATCAGCACATTNTCTCGGAGATGCAGCTTGAATTTTTTTTTCTTGCTTGTTTGTCCTGGATACCAGTAAGAGTTCAGGAATGATGGGAAAGGACAACATGGCCATGGAGTCTGTAAGGACCCGGTCCGGCTTATTTTGAAATTTAAATTTGGTTTTAAGTCATAAAAGGGCAATAAAAACCTTACGCTAAATAAGGAAAAGGATCCCATCCGGGGGCCTAATCCCTGGCCCGTTCTGCTCGGCTTCTCTCCTTCATTATGCTTGTATAATACAGTATGGTTTCTATTGAGTGTTCCCTTCCTGTTTTTACACTTATTCTTGCTTCACTGACTTTATTATCGGCAGAATTTTGCCGCATTTTTTTTTACACAGCCATAAATACTATTCAATTCAACAAATGCATACAAATGGTTTCCATTAGAATTTTAATCTACTCTCCAAATGAAAGAAAAGCTTAATATAAATCTTTTTAAATTACCAGAACATAAATTCAGACAGGGACAGCTCCACCTAGACTACGCACATGGGGTCACATCCTGCTGTCCTCGCTCATAAATTAATTGAGGTCTCTCGCTGCCGTAAACGAACAGTGCATTCCGGAAAGATCATATCTGTCAAGATTGCAGATTGCTTTCCCTCCGACTTTGTAAAAGTCACAGCTTACAATACCTTCATTATGCCGACGAGAATGGCTGTCTCCCCAACTGGAAAGAAATAGGTGTTTTGTTCTGTTGGACCAAGATTTACAGAATGCAATTTTCCTCCATGCAGGAGATATGACAAACCTACTGGAAAAAAAAAAAAGTCATTTCACAACTTCTTTCATTCCGTCACCTTTTCTTCACTGTGAGATGTGGATTCTCTCCCCCATGTGAACGGNCTGCGGTGACATTTAATGGCTAAGTGAGGTAGTCACCAGTGAGTGAAGGCATCTTTCCAGGGGCTAAGCTGAAGAGAGTTCATGTCCCCTTCTTTCGCTCCCTGTCTGGAGAGGTCCCTATGCCTGCTGCAGAGTGAAGGAAGGAGTCGTTGGGTCCTTGGACCTACTTGAACATGAGAACCCCCACGAGTCTCGACACTCCTTGGAGAACAGCTGAAGTGGCCTNTTTCCCAGGTGTCCTCTGCATCTCAGACTCCCAGCCTGCCTGTTCTGCCCTTGGCCAACAAAGGCACTCTCTCTCTTTCAGGAGGACAACTGAAGGGCAGAGTTGGGGCTTGGATTTTTTTTTCCCAGCTTCTCGTGTCATAACCTAGTGCTGTCTAGCAGAGCTTCTGCATATTAAATCGCCTTTTAGCAACTGGGAAGGGGGTGGTGTGATGTGGGGAGGAAGGGCCCCTTATGTAAATGCATGATGGCTGACACGACCCCACTGAGAAGAAAGGGCAAGATTAACCGAGAGACCAGGGGTCAGTAAACCCCAGGAAACATCACTCTGCAAAGCCACTTCCCTCTCTTTGAGTCAAGAGCCATTGCCACCGATCTGGGCTCTTTGCCTAAGGCCGTACCATCCCAGAACTGTCACCACTTGGTCTCTGGGCTTCCNTGAGTAAGAAATCCGAGGAGGTGTGAGGAGGGGTCAGGAACTGTACTTTGAGTTCTGAGAGCTTCTGTGAGCTTTCCACAGCAGAGAGGAAGCAGACAGCTAGAGCAAAAGGGAGGCTCTCTCCTTCCCAGGACGCAAGGCTGGTCCCAGGTGACATTCATCCTGCAGGAAGGCTTCCCACCTGGGTGGCTGCGTAGCTGCACTGGAAAGGAAGGGCAGGACAATGTCCCGGAGTGGTGGTGTTCCCATAGGCTGGTGAGATTTCTGCATGCCTTTCTACAAATGATGATCTCCATCCCCAGAAAGTGGCCTAAGAGCCTCTTCGNANACAGTGGTGCCGGCTGCTCAAGCTTATTTCTTGATTCTCAGCCCATTTGCTTCCCATTAGCAGTAATCCCAAGCCTGAAAACTCCAATCACTAAGTGATAATAGAAAGACTGCTCGGCTATGGATTCTCGGGAACATGGGGTCCAAATGGGTTGGGTCCTATGCAGAGCCATGAGCTTTCGTGTTTATGTCACAAGGGCCAGGGGAGCAGGGGAGCATCCTCACAGCACGTCTGCATCACGGGTCCTAGGGAGCTGGTAGAAACTGGCCCGATGTTCCTGAGAGTCTGAGGTGCTGAGAGAGAGAGAGAGAGAGAGCACAGAGGACATGGAGGTCAGAGTTCAGGAAGTTGCGTGTATATCTGTTAGGTATGTGGTTAGGGGAAGGACATCCCATGAACTGAATCCCATCTCCCCATCCCCCCATCCCCTGCCACCAATTCGGTTGAAGCCCCAATGTGATAGTATTTGGAGATAAAGCCTGTGGAAGGTTGTTGGGGTTAAAGGAAGTCTTACGAGAATTGCCATCATGATGAGATGAATGACAATTATGTTTGAATCTGAAATGTCCCTCAGAAGCTCATGCTTTGAGTACCTATGCCTCAGCACGTGGTGCTATTTGGGGAGGCTGTGAGACCTTTAGGAAATAGCGTCTAGTCTGTGGAAATAGGCCATTAGGCCTTTGAGGTGTGTGTTAGTCACGGTTCTGCTGAGGCACATGACTGACAGGATGAATATACATTGCAACGAGGTTTTATTTGATTAGCTAATGTGATAGACAGGAGTAGTCAGATTTTTCTTTGGGCCACCAGCTCCAAATAACAACACAGAGACTTATTATTAATTATGAAAGCTCAGCTTTCAGCTTAGGCTTGCCTCAATGAGCTCTTTAAATTAACCCATTTATATTAATCCATGTTCTACCACATGGCTCTTACCTCTCTCCCATTCTGTGTGTCCAACTCAATCCGAATCTTGATGGTGTTCTCTTCTTCTCTCTGCCAGGAAGTCCCGCTTATCTCTCCTGCTTCCCCATTGGCCGTTCAGCTTTTTTTTATACCAATCACAGCAATACATCTTCACACAGCGTACAAGCTATTGGCATGCTTCAGAGACCAGGAACATGGTAGCTTCTCAGCTGGTGAGACTGGATGCTTCGACAGTCCCAATCTGGCACTGTAGGCCTGCAGGATTCCTAGAAAAGCAGTGGTCTTCAGTCCATGTGAAAAGGCTGAAGGAGCTGGGTACCAATGTCAGCAAACAATGGCAGCAGTAGGGACAGCAACAGGCTCTGGAGGCTGACTGGCAAGGAGCCAAGACAGGCAAACACCAAGAGCATTGCTCTCCCCTCAGGCCTCTTCATATCTAGGTCTCCTCCCATGCAAGGTCCTATCCATCAGTCTCCCTCCTTCNGTTAATCCTTCCAGAAAACACTCTCACCCAGAGGCGTGTCTTAGTAAATCCTGAATCCATTTGAGTGAACAATCATGAACAATCACAGTTTGGATCCTGTTTCGAGTTATGTTCTCTGCTCCCTGACCCACTGAAATGTGATCAGCTCCCGTGACACCCTCCACCACCTCTCTCCACAGCCTTACCCATCAGTGGCCCGGTGCTCCCCCTTCTCCAAAAACTGTGAGTTCAAATAAATCTTTCCCCTCTTATATTGCTTTTGTCAGATACCGTATATGGTCACAGCAATGCAAAAGTGACTGATAACACTGTCCTTGTAACAGACCAGAGAGCTCCCCCTCTATCTCCTCCCATCATATGAGCACACAGTAAGAATGTGGCCACCTGAGTTGGCCAGAGGTCTCATCAGGACCTGGCTACAATGGCACCCTGATCTCGGACTCTCAGGCCTTCAGGACAGTGAACACATGCCTGTTGTTAAAGCCTGCTGCAGTCATGATGCCCTGCTAGAACAGCTTACGCTGACTACGATAGGTAGACAAAGACCAAGTCGTGAGGTCAAAAATCAGGTGAGGCAATCCAGAACTGACCCCAGACTGCTGGTCCTTAGCCATTCTACAGGCCAAGGCAGCTGTTTGATTGTCAGTTGCGGCAGGAAACATAACATGAAATTCATTGAGCCTTCCTACGTGTTCAGCTAGCTATATGCACATTGGTGTGGGACCAGCCAATCTCTTCTCATCTTCTCAAACCGAAGCTCCGCCCATTAATCACCCCCCCCAGCTCTTTCCAGCCCATATTCCTTCGCCTCTATGAATTCACCTTCTTTACATACCTCTTAAAAGTGGCATCAGAAAATTTTATCATCCACCATAATTTATCCTTTCTACTTCTTATTTCACTTAGCAGCATATTCTCCGGATTCATCCTTGTTACTGTAGACAGTAGGANTTCTTCCTCTTTAAGACTGAATAGTCCACTGCAGGTACGTGCCAAGTTTGCTTACCGGGCCATCCATGGAGGAATGACTTCCGCCTCTTCACTACTGTGAATGTTACTGCCATGAGCATGGGTGTGAAGTGGCTCGTTTATAGATAAAGCCAGGCATGCTAACATTCCTCAAATCTGTTACCTGCTCCCTTACTCCATCTAGCACTTCTCTCTCATAAGCAGCCGGCGACCTCAGCCTTAACCTCCTACAGCCGGGTCAGCATTTACCTTGGCTGAATTTCTTATCTGCCTGTCCCATATGNTCAAGACAGGATGCTAACGCTCTCCAGTCACAACTGTGGAACGCTGGCCACTCCAATACAGACTTACAGAGAACTCTGGAAGTCCAAACTCAAAGACTTACATCTCTAGAGCCTGCGACTCTCCCCTGAAAGCTGGCTGGTGAGCCTCAGAAAGAGGAATCCTGCCAACCCACAGCCCAGGGACACTGACAACTCACTTGGCCCGTGAGCAACGTCACAGCTGTGTCCAAGAAAGGAGAGGCAGGAGGAGTGAGTCACAGGCAGGAAGCCCACTCTGGGACAATGAGGCTCTTAAGAGTCCTGACTGAGCAGCAGGCTAAATTGAAACATCATCCCAGCGCCGCAGAGTGATTGCATTGAGGCGCATTGGCAAAACATCAGACAGCGGGCAACATGGCTGCCTGTGCAGGGGGGCTCCAGCTGACTTCCTAATTGGGCCAAAGCTGCTCCAGGACTGGAGTCCACTGGCATCAGCACCAGTGGCTAAAACACTAATCCTTGGATCGATTAAACCATGTTGCCAAGGCAGCATCCCATCCTTCCCTGAAGCCACAGGACTTCTGACTCTTGTGATCAGTAGTGGCTTTGAGCCCCACATTCAAGGCTGTGACCCCAGGTAGCTCAGAGTCTCTTCCTGAAATCCTGGCAGCTTCGGCTCACTGTCCATTTTGTTCCTCTTCACTTAGACGCTCAGTCAAGGGGTTTGATGACAGGATATGTTCATTCCATAGTAATCCCTTCTGCGTGCACACACCATTCACCATGAGTCTCCAGGGAAGGAGGAAGCCCTGTCACAGGCTGTTTTCTACCTCTTAGAGTTGGAACTACATTCCCGAATCCTCTACCTCTTCATCTCCCCACCACTGTTTGAAAAATAAGGAGGTACTTAATCAGATAAGTGATATTCCAATGGGGCAGCAAAGGCCTGGATTGCCTTCGCTGTTGATTGGTTTGGATTTTTTGGGGAAGGGTCTCACTATGTAGTTCATGCTGGCTTAGAACTCATGGTCTTCCCCCTTCAGCATCAGGAGTGCTGGGCTCACCGGTGGCAAATTTTTTTAATACCATTTTACATTTCCCCCATCTTGCTTGTCCTGGATGTGACATGGAGCTGCTTCAGTCACCACCACTGGGGATACAGCCAGAACCAAGGGACCTAGTGGCTGTCAGTCTGCTGTTTGTAGGAGTAAATGAAAACTCAGGGGCACCCTTCCCCCAACCCCTCCCTCTTGGAAGGTTGTCCTGGAGAAGGGCTCAACTCTGAACTCTGAACTGGCCGGTTCCTCCTCCATTTCTGTCTGCTCTAACAACCTACAAGAATCAAGGTCACAAAACACACAGGCAACATGCTCACAGTATGGAGTTTTCTCTAAGTAATCCTTTTCTGTTTCATTTTATTAAGAAATTAAATCGCTGATCTGTTTGAACTCGCATTAATAGATATTAAATGTTGCTCATTATAAAAATGCTAATAAATCATCACTTTTTTTGTTGTTGGTTTTGTTTTGTTTTTTTAACTAACCCCCAAATGGCTAACAAATTAAATTTAAATCATTAAGTCTGATACTCCTAGAGAGGGATCACAGGGGGTGGCACATTAGAGAACCTGTTTTTATTTTGTTTGGTTTTAAACACAAAGGGCCCGTGCTGACTCCTGGCTAGTGCCTCCCTGGCCCCTTTCCAGCCGGCAGTGAGCTTCTGCAGGGCAGCTGACGGGGCAGAGGCTACAGTCTGGAGGATGGCGGGGATACCTGGGCTGCAGAGTCTGGATATGACCTCAGCCTCATTAGTCCTCATGCTAACCATCCAGGCTAATCAGCACAGACAAGCGCTGCTCAAGTGTTAATAGCCCTGTTTCTTACAGCCTCTTCCAGGATTGCCACGGGTAATTAAAAGCTCCACCGAGAAGGCCAACCAGCTTCGCCTGGGCTTAGATAGTACAACTGTTGTCTGCTTACAAGGGAAAAGGAGGCAGGAAGCATGAGNTTTCCCTAGGTGGACACAGTTTTAATTCGAACTTAGAGCCCAGCATTGCGGCAGTTTGCCCAGGCTGCTGAAAATTCCATTCTCTTGAAATGCACCCCATAACTTGCCCCACTGTGCTGCCTCTTGTGAACGTTTGAAGGCAGGAGCACTAACAGGAAGAATCCATGGTTTCATTTGTTCAGCATCAGCAAACCATGATGACCCGATATATATCAAGCTGTTCTACCTTTTTCCTTTTGCTGAAGAGACAATATTAATCACACTTTGTGTAGTCACTATAATATAGGAGATAGAACTACAGGTATGGATAAAGTGTGTTCATCGGATTTCTTTTATTGTAATGCAATACTTGTAAGAGCCAACCTAAAAAGAAAGGTGGGCTGGGGAGATGGCTCGGCAAAAAAAGNGCTTGCTACATAGGTATAAGGACCTGAGTTCAGGCCGGGCGGTGGTGGCGCACGCCTTTAGTCCCAGCACTCGGGAGGCAGAGGCAGGCGGATCTATGTGAGTTCGAGGCCAGCCTGGGCTACTGAGTGAGTTCCAGGAAAGGCACCAAAGCTACACAGAGAAACCCTCTCTCGAAAAAACAACAACAAAAAAAGGACCTGAGTTCAGATCCCCCCAAACCCATCTGAGGCAGGACACAGTGGTCTCNCTCTGTAATCCCAGAGGTGGAGAGAGATCCCTGGGAGCCCACGGGCCAGCCAGCCTGGAGTTCACAGTGTGAAAAAAAAGCAATTCTGTTTCTAGGTAGAAGGCCAGGACAAATCNGAGGTTGTCCTCTGATCTCTACATGCTGGCCGTGATACACGTATACCTGCACATTCATGTACACACAGACATACAGTTTGTTTTTTATGAGGAATAATTTATTTTTTGCTCACTCACTCCCAAGTTTTAGTCCATGGTTAGCTGGTCCCAAGGCAAAGCAGTATTTCCTGATGGGAACAGAGTGGTACTTCCTTGGGGGAGCTGGCAGGACTTCCTGGTGGAAGCAGCTTACCTCAAGGTCATCAAGAAACAAACAGAGGAAGGGCTAAAGTCCTAACTTCCTCCCATGAGACCCTACCTCCACTTCCTAACAGCATTGTAGGTGAAGAAATTTAAGACCCAAACCGCAGATACGCCTAAACAGAAAAGGGTCAAGTCAGCAATGACTGGGTATTCCTAACATGCCTTTCAGGCTGGGAGCCCTGTCATCTGAGGGGCTCTCTGCACTGCCCAGCTGTACAGACTCTTCCAGGCATCCACATTAGCAGAACGATTTCCAGGGTCACCTGCTTGCCTTTTGCACTATGCTGACATTGGCACGGATGCAACAAAACCAGGCGTGAAGGGAAATGCTGGTGTGCCCATCAACTCATGAAATCAAAAGCAGGAGTATGGACTCTGAACTGTTACAGTCNGGGAAGGAAAAGGAAAGAAAGTGAGCTGCCTTCAAGAATCTCCTAAAAGTGTGTGTGGGGGAGGGGGCGCTGGAGAGACAGCTCAGCAGTTCTTCCAGAGGACCCGGGTTCAATTCTCAGTACCTACANGGCAGCTCACAACTGTCTGTAACTCCAATTCCAGGGGATCTGACACCTTCACACCAATGCACATAAAATAAATTTAAATGAATTATTAAAAAAAAATCTCCCAAAGGTGTTAAATCTTGGCTGTGGAGTCTTTAGCTTTTGAACAACCCCTGGGTGTTCAAAAATTGGAAACGGGAAGTAAGCATAAAGTTCCTCTGCTAGATGCCATACAAAGGCTGTCTTCAAGAAAAGCAGGGTGCAATTGCCTGAGCTACAAGCTAAACTAGCCAGTCTGTTCTGATGAACTCACTGGTGATATTNGCAAAAGGGCTTTTATGTTTGTTTGGTATCAAACAATGAAACATGTTAATATTTGAATAATCCATGTAACTTGAACCAGTACTTTCCAAATCACCAAAACACATTATGATGGCATTCACAGGAAAAACACCAATTAAAAGTATAGGGCTGGTGATGGTTCAAGAGCCAACACTGCTTATTGCCAAGCCTGATAACCTGAGTTCAATCCACAGGGTTCACATGGCAGAAGAGAACCGACTCCTGTGAGTCCATTATTCATCACTTGCAAGGATGGGGCTGCCCAAGTCTTATCATTTTCCACAGACCGCACTTCATGGGGGGGGGTGTATCACTTGAACAGCATCCCAATGAGGACCAAGCAGTTGTTACTGCTTATGTGGCACCAGGGTGGGGCCGTGTGGATCTTGTAATTCCCTGAGCTTCCTCCGTCTTGTAAGGTGCATGAGCTTTTCTCTCCCTCCAAGAGGGAAAATTTCAACCAAGANGAAATAGCCACACAACACTGACATTTTTAAAAGCTACAAAAAGGTAAGGNAATGCTACTCTTTTTACTAAAGATTTTTGGTTCTTCTGGAGGATTCAATAGTCCTTTTTCATAAAAACATACTATTTGTGTTAGCATGAAAAAGGGTTGTCACTGTTATTTTAAATGAATTAAAACACAATTTAAATTTTTAATGCACTACATACCAATAGCTCTAATCTGTGTAAANGAAAGTCCATTGGTATTTTCAATAATTTTTAAGAGTGTAAAGGGACCGTGAGACTAAAAGTTTGAAAACTGCTGATTCCAAGGGATTGGAGCATAAGGGAACAGGAGAAAGCAGTTTTCTGACGAATCAACACCCCCGTGGGAATGTCCTATATTAAAGAGGCTAAAGAGACACGACAATATAGGCAACACTAAGCCCTAGATGAGACTATACTTTGGAAAAATGCTACGAAGAAAATTATTTGGTCAAATTTATAAAGTCAATAAATACATTGTGATGATGATGTATGAAAATATCTCTGTTCTTAGGAAATAGACACTAAATATTTGGGGACCAAAGGCTATGATGTAACTCAAACTCCAAAGAAAAAAAATGTTGTGTCTCTCGGTGTGTAAAATTCTTACGATAATCTAAAAAATAAGGTCTTTCACAAAAGAGTTTGAAAGTTAATGTAAAGTACACAAAAACGTATGAAACACATATCATTTTTCACCTGAACAAATATTTTAGTATGAGGATATGAAGAGAAGCTGAATAAAAGTTATATAATCAGACAGCTACCCCATTTTCCATGAAAGGATATAC
The DNA here is from genome assembly GCA_001675575.1 of Neotoma lepida. Lineage (NCBI taxonomy): Eukaryota > Metazoa > Chordata > Mammalia > Rodentia > Cricetidae > Neotoma > Neotoma lepida. The sequence continues at coordinate 164,918 of LZPO01027554.1, forward strand.
AGTGGCTATTACCATGACTTATAGTATATAAGTCATGACTTATAGTCATGGTAATATACCATGCTATTCTCCTCTTTCTCCACACAGCCTCCATGGTAGCTCTGAATGCTGAGGACCCTTGTAGCTTCCCTTGCAGCTAGGAGTAGCCATGTAAACCAGCTGTGACCAAAGAGATGAAAGAGAATATTTGCTGAGGGGTCCTGGGGAAGCTTTGCTTTCCTGACCAAAGGGACAGGCAAGAGATGAGAATCTTAACTACCACGTACTACCATGATCTCTGTCTGTCTGTCTGTCTGTCTGTCTGTCTGTCTGTCTCTCTCTCTCTCTCACACACACACACCCTCAGATACTCGAATTTAATATGATTGAGATACTCGGACTCTAACCAAACAAGCTTGACATCAAGTAAATGCCAGGCAAGACAATATCAAGGGGGAAAGTCTAGATCTTTGTTGACATACTGGGCACCTGACCCACTTCCAGGCAAACATAAACAGCTGCACTTTGTATTANGTGAAGGAAGAGAATCCTATTGTTCAAGCCACTGAGTCGGGTGTCTGCTGTGTACAGCTGCACCCACTACTGAAGCCTAGCCATTCAGGAAAAGGCAGAAGAAATAAAGCAAGAANCAGGCCACACAGCACTGTGCAGGGGAAGGGACTCCAGAACAAANTGCCTACTTAAAACCTGGACCAAATGACATCCTTAAATTCTTAAACAATGCCAAGATGCAATCATTTTCACTAACAAAAGTTAAAATAAAGAACCACACGAGAGTAAGGATTCTGCAGTGATTTAAGACTAAAAGGTTAAGACAGCTTCCAATCAGGTGGGTTTCGGCACAGACATCATTCTGGGTGCTCTGCCAAATTCCTAACTCAAAACCATATAGAAGAACACTTTAACTGAAACACGGAAGTTAAAAATATGACATTTAAATAGTAATCTCCCTTCTTTCTCAAAGATAAATGTGCCTATTAACCCCAGATGCTAACAGGGAGATTTCTTTCTCTTATATTCTAAATGACAATTGTTTTTCCCCAAGCCATTCACAAGAAGTCGACATTAAAAAAACAAAACAAAACAAAACAAAAAAAAACAACAAACAAAAATCAGGAGGCTGGCTCCTGAATAGCTGCTTTGCTTAACTGAAGTGTGATCAGGTTCATAACTTTTAAGTAGAAATATGAAAAACATGGATTAAGCTGTGCAACACATGGTAAGGAGAGGCGGTTGGGTACGGGGAAGCAATGAGTGTCTTCCTGTGGCCTTTATCATCTAGTTAGAGCAGGAAGCGGCAAACACGAAATGAAATGTTTCAATAACATTTGCAGACAGTGGAAGAGACGTCATAAAAGAAGGTTCTTCATCACGAAGACTGTTGGTGGCGCTACCTGTGACAGAGTCTTAAAGAGGAAAAAGTCAGCCAGAAAGGAAGGTCTGAGGGATGTGTAGAGAAGGCAGGACCCCAGCTTAGTCCTGAAAGATGTGTGGACGGTCAAAGGACACGCATTGGGAGTCTAAGAAATGCTTGTTTCAGAGCNAGATGTCGGGTTAGGGGGATCGCTNGTGGAGAGAGTACTTGCTGTGTGCACATGAGGACTGTAGTCAGAAGTTTTCCTGTGTCCCGCCCAGTCCCGCAGGCGCTCAGTCCCAAGTAAACACACAGAGGCTTATATTAATTACAAACTGTATGGCCTATGGCTCAGGCTTCTTGCTAGCTAGCTCCTTCATCTTAAATGAACCCATTTCTATTAACCTGTTTTGCCATGTGGCCGTGGTGTTACCTGCTCTCTCACATTTTGCTCTCTCCTGGTGACGGCTCGCAACGTTTCTCCTGACCCTGCCTTTCTCCTCTCTCTACCCATCTTGGATTTCCCACCTGGCTCCATTCTGCCCTGCCATAAGCCAATGTAGCTTTATTTATTAGCCAATTGGAGCAACACATATTCACAGCGTACAGAAAGACATCCCACAGCACTAGTCTGTAACTTACCCTAAAAATCCAGGTCTGGTGGGACATGCCTGTAACCCTGGCAGAGGCAGAGGAATGGAGACAGGGGGGACCTAGGAAGTTTGCTAGCTGACCAATCTAGCTAAAATGGCTGCGCTCCAGGTTCACCAAGAGCCTCTGACACAAACAATCAAGTGGAGAGTAGTAAAGGAAGACACCGACCACTGACTTTTGTCCTCTCCACGCACATGCACAGGCGACCATGGCTGCACACATGTGCACACACGTCTATACACCACACATATACACAGATGGAAAGACCCAGGTGTGATGGTACATCCCGATAATCCTAGCACTCACGAATCTGTGGCAGAAGGATTTTAGAGCTGGAGGCCAGCCAGGGCTACACAGCAATTTCCACATAAAACCCCGTCTCAAAACAGTAACAAAACATAAGGGGGAAAAATGCTGGCTTAAAGAGTCTTTAGCAGAGATTATGGGGGGCGGGGGACAGGGGAGGCGCAGGTGTTCAGGGCTGAGGGAAACAGCACAGGTAAAGGAACACAAGAGAACGGCAGCCAAAAGAGCAACGACCCAAGCGTCTGTCGGTGGATGAATCCATAACAAAATGTGTCCATTTACAACAGGGTGTTCTCCAGCCTACAACAAGGGCTACAACACAGCTGAATCCTGAGGGCATCATGCTAAGTAACACAACCCATCCCNGNAGAATTCTGGGATTCCATNTACAGAATGGGTGGTACCTGGGGCAGTCNAAGTCATACAGAAGTTACAGTGGTGCTTACCAGGGACCAGGGAGGAGTGAGGGGGAGGGACTAAGGGATGTGGAGCTGCAGCTTGGAAATCACTCATTCTGGAGGTGGATGGCACAATGGTTGCATAACAGAACCGAGATCAGTACCACCGGGCTTAAAGACAGGGAAGATGACAAACTCTTATGCTACACATATTCAAGAGGGTTTTTTGTTGTTGTTATTGTGTTTCAATGAAAAGGAAATGGCAGCAAGCAAGATGTGGACCTGCCTTAGGAGGGAACACAGTGCTTGAATGGAGACTTAGTAGCTGATGAACATCAAGGGCAGTGTTTTTGTATAAGGCTCCAGGTCAGAGCTCCTTGGGCTCCACGAAGTAATTCCCTTCCTTGTCATGAGAAGATAAAGCCTATTCCCTTGATCAGCAAAGGACCTCTCTCCCAATTTTCTCTGGAAATATTGAACTCAATTTAATCAAAGGCAGGAACTTTTCAAAGTCTTTGACCTTCCTGAGGGCCTGGCTTCTACAGACTGACCTGGCTCTGAGGGATGGCAACACCAACAGCAGACAGTATCAAGGGCATGCATGGCTCAGGTGCCTGCAGCCCATTATTCAGTTTGATGAAGAGGACGGCTGCATCAGTCTGACACTCTGGTATCTGGCCATCAGCATGTATGTGGTATCTGGTATCGTCAGAGAATCCAACCCATGGTCAGCACTCAGTAAGTATTTGGAGATTTATCCTCTTCTCTCAGAAGAGACGGTGCTATACTCCATCGGCAGGTCTGAAAGAGCACTGGCTAGAATTCTAGAGCAGTTCTCATGGAGGCCAACGTAGGTGATCATCATGTAAGTGATGTCTTTTCCCGTAAATGTCATCAGGTCCCAAAGTATTGGGCCTGGGGATATTTTGCCTGCACCTCTGCAGCTCAGCACAGCTCATCACCACATTCCCAGATGACATGGGTTTGCAAAGTCCTCTTCACTTGTGTTCCAGTCCTTCCACTGAGCCTACGGCAGGCTATCCTGCTAATTACTTACAAAGCTACCATTTTTAGAGCAGCCTTACTGTTTTTAAAAACATCACCTACAAATAATAAAACTTGTCTAGTATTAAACACAAGACAATCTTCTCCCTGAATTCCTTGGATATCTTTTAAATATTTATCACTCACCCCACCCCAGACAGGGTTTCCTGTATAGCCGTGGCTGGCCTGGAACTCAAGAGATCTGTCTGCCTCTGCCTCCCGAGTGATGGGATTAAAGGTGTGTGCCACTTTCAGTCTCCCTGTGTAGCTTAGGGTGGACCCGAACTTGTCATATTCCTGACTCCACCTCCCGAGTGCTGGGAATACAGGTCTGCCTCTGCATTTGGCTTCATCCTAGGTATTTTTAATCCTCTGGTAGATACAGGCATTGGAAGAGGAAAAGCTATCCCTGGCACCTAAGAATTTCAGATCACTGGACACAAGAGCCCGTTTTTATTAATGAGATTTTTCTCTATTTTTGCTTGTCTTACTTTGCACACATGTAACTAGGAAACCTGGCTAATAGGTTAGATCATTTTCATTGCTAGGTCTTGTTGGACTTCAGAAGTCTTTAAGGACATGTGCGAGAGGGGGAAGGGACGTGTAAAAGGTCAGGAAAACGGTTTCTATCACTTCACTCTCTAACTTTTGCCTTTCAATGTAGTTCTGCCAGCGGTTCAGTGAAAGATGGTCTCCTCATTGTCATTTATTAGCCATGACAGGCAGCCACGGCGGCTCTCAGACACCGTCTCCCTTCGCCACAATTATCCAGCAATGCCTGCCAGGCAAAAGAGTGCTCAGAACACCCTCCTTCTGGAATGCTCTTCCCAAAGGCAACAGTTCAAAGCACCCCTCTATTAGCTGGAGCCCTGACATCTGCAGAATCATCCGGACAGGACAATTACACTCCTCTTGGAGTGATGACGGAAACTAGGACCTAATTACCCACAATCCAGTCACCGGGAATCCAGGCTCAGCAAGAGTGCAGAAGCTTGTGCACCTATATCCACGGGATTAGCACCCCACAAACAACTCAGCCACCAACTGCACCACCTCTCCTCCCAGAGAAAAAGAAAAATGTGGCTTTTCACTACAATTCAATGTAACAAGCTGAGACAAAACATAGCACAGTTTCAAAATTAAGTAAATGTACTANTGACTTATTAGGNCCTAGACCTATCTGCAAACGGGACACAAAAATTTACTGCCTGAGAACAAGGCTTACAGCTTATAATCTGCAGCAACAGAAAATTAGACCACATTTTCTGTCTTTGTCTCTAACTAGAGACAGTCATGGAAGCCGGGTAGCAACAGAGCCTTTCCTCCCATGAAATCCAGCCATAAAGAACCACAGACCAGGGAGATGGCTCGGTCGGTACAGACACTTGCTGCTCAAGCCTGGGTTCAAGGCTTTGAGCTCATGAAAAAAGCTGGACATGACGGCATACGTGTGAGGCTCCTAGGGTATGCAGGACAGCGGCAAATACAAGAGAAATGTCCGCCTCAGCACAAGGTAGAAGGAGAGAACTGACGGGCAAAAGGTTCTTTTCTGTCTNTACATGTGCACTGTGGCATGGTACACACTGCCAGCCCCCCTCCCCCCTACACAATTTTAAAAGACTACAATGTATTAAAAAGAAAAAAAGCACACACACACATCCATCCTCGAAAGAACATGACATTAATACTTCCGATATTCTCTGAGCACAAACCTGTGTGATGTGCTTTGCAGACAATACAGAAACAATACAAGCAGAGAGCCTAGCATATATAACATAAAAGCCATCATGTTTTGGTGCTGGTAATTTTAATAAAATTTTAATAATATTGGTAAAGAGCCAAATTACAAAATGCCCCAGAATACAGAGTTAAAAAAGAAAATATCTCAGAGATGAAATAAAAATCCATGAACAAATAAAAGCACCCTAAAAGGTAATAATCTTTAAGATAAACCATTTTATCAAAGGCACTGAGCATGTTTAACAGAAGCTAAATGAAATTAAAAACAAAGCTCACAGCGGAGCACTCCCCAACCACATTGATCACGGAGACGCTGCTGCCTGTGTGGCTGGAGGCACAAATGATGCGCAGTCACCAGTGGGTCTGGAATGGACCACCTCCAGGTAAGCAGAATTTCCCACAATTCTCTTACAGGACAGGAAGGAATGTACTCTCTAGTTGTAGGGCGCCCTTGGAAACGAACCATGTTGGCACATGGAGCAGAAGTGACATGTTTCCACACAGCGGGGGAAATGGGATGGGGGGAGGGATGCCCCACACCACCCATNCATACAACTCCAGCTGTCACCACACAGTGCCTGGTCTAGGGGGAGTGATAAGCTGCCTCCTCTAGGAACCACTTATCACTTGGATAAATTTAACAGTGCTGTGTGACCAACAAACCAAGGATAAGAAGCTGGAACCACAGGGGTTGCCACCCTCCAGAGGGATAGCGTGCCAGGGCTGTGTGTGTGGCAGGAAAGCAGGAACTGAAAGGGTATTCCTGCTTCAGTTGTGTTGATCTTCTGTGGGGACATGTGCCATCCTCGACAGTCCCTGGGTAGGTGGGTGACACTTCCCCTCAACTCTGCAGCAAAGACTCTCCTGCCTCCGTTACACGTGGTCCTATTTGTTTTCCCAAGGGCATGACAGGGTATGCTTCATTTGGGCCAGATGTTACTCACCATCACTGTGAGTCTGTTAAGAACACAAAGCAATTATGTGTATGTCCTAGCCCAGGGAGCATCGAGGAGTGGCTGTGTTGAAATTCAGTGGG
>LZPO01027555.1:14932-46042 GCA_001675575.1 Neotoma lepida
GTACTGACATACTCCAGTGAGTATTCACATGGATGAATACCCGATCTGTCAGCACAGAGCCCTGATCCAGAGACTGATGGAGGCAGATGCGGAGATGTGAGGAGTCCACAGAAAAGGGAAGTCGACCAAGGGTGTAGGTAGCGGGTTCCTGTAAGTCACTTCTCTGGGAAATTGACTGGATGTGTGGTGCCCACGAGAGGAAGTGCAGCATACATTCCTCAGGACTGAGGTGCATCACAACTACCCATCTGGCATGTCACTCCGAATTTAGGCTACCTGGGTAACATGGAAAAGGGAAGAACAGAGAGTTTCCACTTCACACGCCACATGAAGGTATTAATAAAGTAGAAGGGCAGGGAAGAAAGTCATCATTATCATCATCATCATAGTAATTATCATTAATTATTGCATCATTGGCCACTGTGGTCCTTGTGGCTGGTGGTAACCTTCCAATGTCTTCATTTTCTCACTATCTTGGCAGAGGAGAACTGCTGTCTCTGGGGAAAAAGTCCCAGGGGTCAGGAGACACTGGAAGACTGGAATTCTCTGTGCTGAATGGGAATGGAGGGCTAACCATTTATGCTTTGGTTCTACACGGACATGGCCACTTTCGGAATGAGCTACAGGACACATCTGGGTTCATTCTCTCACCTCCACTGTTAACATAAAACAGACTGTCTGGTTGATTCAAACTGTGAGGCTCTGACTCAGACCAATGCAGTTGATTTGGGGGCTTATTGGTAGTTTAAAATCATTTATTTATTTTTACATGCATGGGTCTTTTGCCTGTGTGTATAACTGTGCACCCTATGTGTGCAATACCTGTGCAGGCCAGGAGAGAGTGTTGGATCCTGTGGAACTGAAGTTACAAGTGGTTGTGAGCTGCCATGTGGGTCTGGGACTGAACCAGTGTCCTTTGCAAGAGCAGCCAGTACTCTTAACCATGGTGCCATCTCTCAGGCCACTCACTGGCAGTTTAGTAAGCAGAGCAGAGCTAACCTGGGGATCCTGGAACTCACTGGGACTGAACGTACACAGAAGTGAAGTGCCCTCTGCAGTCCCATGGTGAAGAGAGGTCACCTTAAGCTGTTCTTGTGTATAAACCCCTTCACTTCAGACCTGGGGATGTGAGCCAACCAGGTTCCTAACCTTGACTGTGACCACAGCTCAAAGGCAGCACCTGTGCCCACCCTCCTGCTGACCCCACCTCATGTAGAACCTTGTCCTAGACAAAGCCCTCAGAAAGACACATGCATGACTGAGTCCCATCCATATCTCCCTGTCCAACCCCCAAACTCAGCCCCACTCCTGTCTAGCCAGACTTCCATTACAAGGAAGCTGTGCAGAAGTTGGGTCCAAACAATGCTAAAACAGACATTATGTAGAACTATAGAAAGAACATCCAGTTATTAGGGGGGAAGTATCTATTAAACACATAGAAAGAAATCTGAATTCATGTGTTTAGTAAGGGATATAATGAATTATTAAAATATTATTAAAATTTTTTGAGAATATTATTAAAATTTTTTGAGACTGAAACATATTTCTGTTCTTAAAGATAAATATAATGTATGCATTTAAAGCAGTTTCATTCAACATATACATGAATTTTTATAAAATTGAGGTTCTTTTTCTAGGAATCCATATGAAGAGTTACTACACACACACACACACACACACTCACACACGAATCTAAGATTAGACTGATTTTATAAAATAATTAGCCTTCCCCACTACACATTGATTAATTTTTCCAGGGTTCTGTTCATTTTTATTTTTCTCATATGGAGACAATTTTTTCATTATTTTATATTATCTGTAACAGTGATAATAATTATAGCTCTGTAATAAAGAGTTAATTCTAATGACAGGTTCAGGACAACAGAGTGGCTTTGCAGTGTAGCTGGGACCCCCTGCTCTCTCCCCACCCCCTCACTCCCCAATCGGTGCAGCGTCCCCACCAAGGAAGCAGAAGCTAACTGGGATTCACTGCCAGGCGCCTCAGCGGAAGGAATGCTGAAGTGAAACCTTCTGGCCTTGGACGCATTCTCTTCAGCCAATGAGGAGCAGGTGTGGGCCGCATCACTTGTCTCTGGAAGAAGAACAAGCTGTTGAACTCACAGGAACAGGACCACTGTACAAAGGCAAGGCTTGTCATGAAGCCAGCGAAAGCTGGTGTATAGGAAACATACAACAAAACTTTCTAACGTACTCTGTGAAACAGGGAAAGCTGAAGCCCTGGCCCAGGGTCCTGGACAGAAATATAAGTCAAATAGATGAAGTTCCAAAATCAACAGCTTAAATCTAAAAACCAATAGGAATGATACATAGGCTTTAAATTATGTTAAAAAAATTAACTAGCTATATTAATCCCCACAGTCCTGCCTGCCTTCAACAAAACAGCAAAATGACATCATCCATGGAAACCTTAGCTGCAGAGCCAGGTGTGGCAGCTCTAGGGGGCCTGTAATTCCACATTTCTGAGGCTGAAGCAGGAGGATTTCACATTTGAGGCCTGCCTGGTGATGTTGTCGCTTTGTTTCGTTTTTGCTACGTCCTCAGACCCCGAATAAATCAAACATGGGAATCTTAACCCCCTCCACTTGGCTGAAGGCCCTTAGAGGTTTGGCGATCTCCCTTTATGCAGCAAAACCTGATGAATAAACCTCATGTATCTCTGGTATTCAAAGATCAAAGAAAAACAAATGCAGGAAAAACTTTAAAACGTGATAGTTTTTTCATTGCATAGTTTGTAAATGAGACCTAGTTTTATGCAACTTTGTGAAATTTTTATTGTATTGATAACATTTTTACAGGTGTTAAGAATACTATTTAATAAGTTTTGACAAATAATTGCAGTCTTATAACTCATGTCCCAATCAAGATATGGTTTTCTAGATGAATATAAAATTGCATGTGAGTGGAGCCAGATAGAAGTGACATTATCTAGGGGAATGATCGGGAATAACAGAGGAGGAAAGTGGGGACAGTGGGGGAACATGTCAAGGTACGTGACACATTTGTATTAAAGTGTATTTTAAAAAATCTAATACTATGTACAAGAAATACACAGGAATATGCTCCAATAACAATGTATTTTAAAAGAGATGAGGGGGCTGGATAGATGGCTCAAGGGTTAAGAGCACTTACTGCTTTTGCAGAGGACCTGAGTTCAGTTCCCAGCACCCTCATTGGGTGTCTCACAATTGCCAGTAACTCCAGATCCAGGGGGTCCAATGCCTCTTCTGGACTTCATGGGCACCCACATGCACATACCCACATAGAGAGACACACATAATTAAAAATAAAAACAATGTCTAAACTAGAGAAACACACTTCATGAACCACACAGAGTTCGCTGTGGACTTAGCACATCTGACCACCGTTCCAATTTTACATTATAGAATAAGCATGTCTGCTCTAAGATTTCTAATAAAAGGAATCATAAAGCATATATTCTCTTTAAAAGATTTATATATTGTTGTTATTTATGTGTATGTGTGTGTTCCTGCATGAGTTTAAGGTGCCAAGGGTGGCTAGAGGGTGGCCTGGAACTGAAGTCCTAGTCAGCTGTGGCTCCTATGTGGGTGTTGGGAAGGGCCCAGGTCCTCTGCCGCAGTAGTCAGTGCTCTTAACTGCTGAGCCATCTCTGGCCTTGTGGCATGTCTTTCTGGGCCTGACTTTTTTTTGTTTTGTGTATGCTCATCTTTGGTTTTATTTTTACATTTATTTATTTATTTGTATGTGTGCGCCTGCTTTTCTACATGAGCACATGTGTCTGCTGTGCCCTTGGAGGTCAGAAGAGGGCCTCAGATCCCCTGCAGCTGAAGTGGTTGTGAGCTGACATGTGGGGGCTGGGATCTGAATTCCCAGCCTCAGCAAGAGCAGCCAGTGCTCTTCTTCATGGCTGAGCTGTCCCTCCACCCCTCATCTCTGCTCATTTCTGTCTGTAGTGTCTCCTTTCTGTTGCTGAGTGGAGCTCCTCAGTAAGAACTTACCACAGTTTGCTTCTCCTTCCTTTTCTCCACAGGGCACTCTCCTATGGAGCTGCCTGCAAGTTGTGCAGGGGACTTCATGGATGCAGCTTTCATGAATCATTGCCCCTGCTCCGGTAGGCTTTGTGTGTGTGTGTATGTGTGTGTGTGTATAGCATGTGTAACTTCCTCTGGGTCACCATGTGCCTGTAAGTAACTCCTCTCGCTGCTTCACCAAACTTGACTTGGGTGGAATCATCTCATTAGAGCACTGTCTGTGTCCTATTGGGGTGAAGAGACATTTGTTCAGGTCTGTGCAGGAAGTCATCCAACATCTAGTAAGGTCTGTTAACACCTCCAGGCAATGATCAGCAGAAAAATGAAAGAGAAAACTCACCAGCAGGAACCACAGAGCCTGTCTGGGTATCAGCCTGTTGGAACCAAGAAAGTCAATGGGGATAGATACTAGGAAAACTGTTGCAAGGAATTTGCTTATGCAGATGTGGGGGTAAACTAGCATGTTCAAGGACCACTGGGCAGGTGATCTTCAGGAGGGCAGACGTCACAGCTCTTCAGACAAGCCTCTGCTCACTCATAAGCCTTCCCAGCTGTGGTCAGCTCAGCCCAATTGTTCAGGGTCATCTATCTCTCTTACTTAACACCAAGTGACTACAGAATTAATCACACCCACGGAATACCTTCGCAGATACCTGGATGGGTGTTTGGTTGAACAACAGGAGGTTGTCACTCAGACACTCAAAACTGGTCCCTACATTATCTGAAGGGAATTTCCCTTCACTCCATCAACAAGTGGGGGCAAGTAGAAAGACTCTGATTACCTTAATAAATTTGCCCAGAAGGAGACAAGCCACAGTGAGGCTAAGGCTGAAGCAGCACCTAGTTCATTGCATCCAGGCAGGTGCTGGAGCACCCTGTCTCACCCCTCCACAGTCTCCTCCTCTGTGAAGACCAAGGGCTCACTCACTCTAACAAGGACAGAATAGTTGGTCCTAAATGATCAAGAGCTTGTGGCCTCCACAAAATGCAGAAAACTTAGTCTCTATAAAGAACAGAATCCCTAAAGGTTGCCTTGATTTAATCCTCAGTCCCTCACATTATCTGAAATACTCACAAAAAAGGATGACATTTTTAGAAAACCCAGTAGTTTGGGAAACAAAGATACTTTCTAATTCTCTTCAACATTTGATTAAACATTCTTACATTAAAAATATTTTAAGAGTAATTGAGCTAGCCAGAACTTTCTTTTGTGTGTGTTCTGTGTCCCTACACTTCCTTTAGACGTGGTCAGGTGCATCAACACACAGAGCACAAAGATTACTCAAAAGAATGGGGAAATTCAGATAAAACACCATGAAGCCCTGATGGCAGCCACGGGTCCTGGAGACTCTGTACCAGAGCTGCTGAGCCACAGCAAAGAACCTCCCCACCCTGGTTTACACAGCAGAAAGAGCAAAGGCATTGACTGTCCACCGTCTGTGGGGACCCTCGGGTAGGTGGTCAACCCACAGTCTGGAGTGTTCTATACACACTATGAAAAGAAATAAAGAAAAGAAAAAGCAGCTAACTCTTGTATGGGAGTCTGAGAAAGTGGCTGAGTTTTGGGGTTGGGGAAGCCCCAGGAAAGGAATAAATTCAGGGGAGACTTCCTGGACCACACAGCCCAGAAAATTCTGAAGAACGACATTATTATCGAAGAGTTCACCTATCCACGAGGCTTTTCAGAAATTCCGTCCTCTCCTGACAGCTGCACACACAAGCACAGGAGAGAAGAGTCTGGCGTGGAACCTCCCTCCTTCCCAGGGCGTTCCCTCAGGTCCTCTCTGAGCAGAGGCTGCCCAGGTCCAGGGAGTTCCCCTTGCCTCTTCCAGGCCTCTCGGTATAAACTCTGCACCTAGCAACTGTGATGTCATCACGACGGAATTTTCTGATTGGGTCTGGCGGGTTTGATTTGGTGTCGGACCTCCTTGGCTGGATCCTCACAATCTCTTGAGGACTCAGAAGAGTAGCTGCTGAGACCACCCAGGGAAGAGGATGACGCCCAGCAGAGCTCTGGTTCTGGGGCTCCTCGCCCTGACCACCATGCTCAGCCCGTGTGGAGGTGAAGACGACATTAAGGGTGAGTTGCACGGCTGAGGGATGCCTGGAGCCGGGAAATTGGGAATAGAAGGAGACACAAATTGGCTGAGATACAAATTCTCAGTATTGGGCGGTCTTACAACTATGTGACCCCGTCTTCAGGAGGTCTAACAACTATGTGACCCCGTCTTCAGGAGGTCTAACAATTATGTGATCCCGTCTTCAGGAGGCTCTGGTTGGCGAGCTGTGCTCACCAAACCATGATTCTAATAGTGGGTCCAGTGAGGGAAGTGTGGAGGGCTCTGTGATAGGGGGGGTTGTCTCAAGACTTGGGGGTGTTTCCACGAATGGATGATTTTTCATTACTAAAAATCCATGAACTATAACTATAAAATCTCTCTGAGAGTTTCTGAAGCCCTCCATACCCATCTCCTGTAGTGTATTGTAAGTTCCATGATTATGTGTATGAATGTACGGAAAATGCTTCCCTTGTGTTGGGGTTTATACTCTTCATGCCAGGAACTGGCCCTGGTGGGAAGTGAGAGAAGGGGCCACCATTTTACAGGACAATCTTCCTGAATCTTGGTTTCCTCATGTGTCACCTCACAAGTGACCAAGGCAAAAAATATGTAGATGTCCTTTAAAAATAGTGAAAACCAAGCTGGGCCTGATAGTGCATGCTGGGAACTCAGTGCTTAGGTGTCGTAGCAGGAGGATCATGAGTTCAAGGACAACCTGGGCTACATAGTGAGATTTTAGTACTTAATTCATTAGAAAATGTCTTTAAGTGTCAAGATTTCTTCCTTGTTTCCATTCCAGATGTAGTTTCATATTTTTGTAATGAAGAAAAGAATATAGGCTGCCTATTCTATTACCCCATCTACTGACATTCTATAACAGCAATACAGGCGAGCACAAGATACACCAGCCTGTGGCCCCTCGGCCTGTGTTGCCCACTTTCTCCACACTCCCTGTGTACATTTCTTGCCCTCTCTCAGGATCTCTTCTTAACTCCGAGCCATTTTACAGACGTTAATAGTGGCTTCGTAAAACATGGGTTGAAAAGTCCAATGTTTGAAACAGGAAGTGAAAGAGATCGATTGACCTGTGACCCATGGCTGATCTCATTCCAGTTCTATGGGGGAGGTGGGCGTCTCACCTGCTTCTCCAGGGAGCTTGGCTCCTTTGTCCCCAGTCTCTTTCTAAAGTGTCACACTAAAGTGCCCCAACCAGGTGTGAGCAGACACAGTGGGCATAGTTCTGAGGAACCAGAGAACTGTGGGGCTATGTGAAAATATTCCCATTTCTTTTGTGAAGTTTCAAGGTCTAAGAAAATGATTTGATTTGATTTTAACTCAGCCTATATTACATTTATTTTATATATAAAAGATGACTTTCAATATTTTCATCAAGGAAGGGCCCCAGAGCTAAATGCACAGGGCTCACAGATCCTAATGCAGCCCTGCTCATCACTGACCCTGACTTCACATGGTTCTGTCACCTGTCAGTCATTCCCAGAGTCTCCATGGGCCTCAAAACTAGCAATAATCATTCAATATTTCCCTTTGTAAAGCACTTGCTCAGCTAAGATTTGGATACTGAAATACATAAAAACTGGCCCTAGGAAGTGTCCTGCCCCTAGGAAGTGTGCAGACTAGTGATGGACACAGACCAAGGTCAGGAAGCAGAAAGACCATTGTTGAGGACAATGGACCCAGCTGAGATCAAAACTGTAACAACAGGAGGCAGTTTGGTGTCCTCAGCTATGATTGTGGCCTAAGACAAGCGCTTGCTGAAGCAAAAGCTGTGTACATCCATATTTGGAAAAGAAATCAAGATTTATTTTTAATGGATAAGGAAGCTTTGAGAGGGAGATGTGGTATGTGTGTGTGTGGTGGGGTTGGAGTGGGAGCTGATAAGATCAACCAAGATGGTCACTTTGGGAAGAGAGGAGCTAGGGGAGCAACAGAATGTGGGTAGAGAGACAGAGGGGTTGAGGGTCATAGTGTGGCTGGAAGCCTATTAATTAAAACTGAGCAGAAACCTTCAGGGTAGAGGAGGTTTTAGCAAACTAAAAAACAACAACCTTGATTTCAGTGAGAAAAAGAGGCTCCAGCAAACAGCAGGACAATGATAGGATGAGGTCCCTGCAAACAGCAGGACCATGACAGGATGGTGCAGTTAGTTTTGATTGACAGTTGCTTGTACAGAATGTCAGACTGTAACCTGCCCACAGCTGCTCACAACACATTACATGTACTCCATTTGTCTACTGACCACCTCTCCTAGCATTCACCAAGCATGGTGACTACAGAGACCAGGCCTGGCTGGTCAGTGACTCCTTACACAGCACTGTGTCTGACATTTGCTGAAACTCAATAAATGAAGGAGGAAGAAAATATGAAATGCTGAATACTAAAATCTATGCCTTTACAATAATGTCTATTTGGTGTTCTTTGGGTGGAATTGCCTGCTTGCTGGCCATTCCCCATGGCCTCTCACACATGTTCATTGTCTAAGGAAAAAGGTTTAATTCACCATGAGCCTGCAAGTGAATGTCAGGGTTGATTTGGAAAATAATAAGAGGTAGGGACTGACAGAAGCATAGCATCTAATAAAGTCTCTATTTCTTTTACTCCAGAAGACTTTATCAATCAGAAGACTGTCCTGTGGGTCCCCACAGTTAATAATGCAGGAACTTTAGACATAATAGTTTTTGTATGTTTTATAGTGATGTCATCGTTCTTTTTCTATAGGATTCTATATGCTTTTCTTTTTGTTAAAATAATGAGAAAGGTTCCTTGTGTGGAAAATGTCCAATTTTTAAGGGAAAGAAATGTAACAAATAATGTTATTAACTGACGAAAGATCAATGAGACATAAAACCTAAGAAGAGAAGTAAACAGACCAACTCAACCTTTGAAAAGAATGCTTTCCTCTTCCATTTGTTTGTGAGCTACTTGGCTTAGGCAGACACGCACCAGACACTGATGGAGGCAGTCAGGACAGCAGAAATCACACACATGACATTCTGCTCTCATGTGGCATGTGTCATAGAGGGAAAGATTGGGCTGTAACCAACACTGAGAGGGGTGGCGGGAGTGGGATGGGAATGTGCCAAAAAATGAAGTTCATGGTGTTTTCTATCATTTTTTTTGTTTAATAACATTTTTCTGTTTTCCATTTTTCTGCTGTCCACCTAAATTTACCAGCCGACAATGTTGGCATTTATGGTTCAGTTGTCTATCAGTCTTACGGATCCAATGGCCAGTTCACGTTTGAATTTGATGATGATGAGTTGCTCTATGTGGACTTGGGTAAAAAGGAGACAGTCTGGAGGATTCCTGAGTTTGGCCAACTGGCAAGCTATGACCCACAAGGTGGACTGCAAGCTATAGCTGCAGCAAAAGTCAACTTGGACACCCTGATTAAGATGTCCAATTCTACCACAGCTACCAACAGTAAGTGCTCAACACCCTGCTCCTCCCTCCCTTCTCTGGTGGGGAACATGGTCCACTGCTCTATAAAATCCTTTCCTTTCCAAGGCTTGCCCAGATCTCTTCTTTGCTGAACCCCAATTCTCTCTCTTCTTACAAATCACATATTCCATGTAATATAAAGCTTTTTGTTCCCACAATCTTTTGGAGAGGCCCAGACAGACATACTAACACCCTAGAGAGAAGGACACATAAAATTGATGCAGGACACATTAGCTCCAAGCAGAAGGCAAGCTCAGGTTCTTGGACCATAACGTAGTTGAGTCTTGGCGAGGGGGCTCCTTCACCAGACAGTGCAGAACATCAGGGAGAGAAACTCCCATCAGCCACTCACATTCAGGCTGTTTCCTTTCCAGAGGTTCCTGAAGTCACTGTGTTCCCCAAGTCTCCTGTGCTGCTGGGTCAGCCCAACACCCTCATCTGCTTCGTGGACAAGATCTTTCCTCCTATGATCAACATCACGTGGTTGAGAAATAGCAAGTCAATCACAGAAGGCATTTATGAGACCAACTTCCTCTACAACCGTGACTATTCCTTCCACAAGATAGCTTACCTCACCTTCATCCCTTCTGACGATGATGTCTATGACTGCAAGGTGGAGCACTGGGGCCTGGAGGAGCCGGTGCTGAAACACTGGGGTATGTGTGAGTTCTACCCGCTTCTGCACTTTCTTGTCCTTTGTCAACTCTAAAACAGTCTGTCTTCTGGATCTGGTGACCAAACTCATTTTCCACTCTTAAAGAATTTCTAATGGTACACTTCATGTTCTTCCATAAGCCCAGCCCCAAAGTCTGTGTGGACTGACTTCCATCCTCACCCTGGCCCTTTTGTATACACAAACATGAACACACTCCCTTCTGACTCCAAAAACTTCACTTTCCCAGAACCCGAGGTTCCAGCCCCCATGTCAGAGCTGTCAGAGACTGTGGTTTGTGCCCTGGGGTTGTCTGTGGGCATCGTGGGCATCGTGGTGGGCACCATCTTCATCATTCAAGGCCTGCGATCAGGTGGCACCTCCAGACACCCAGGGCCCTTATGAGTCACATCCTGGAAAGGAAGGTAAGGGTCTGTGTTTGTGGGAGCTGAAGCCACCACACAGGGGGAATCGAGGGAAGGGAGACTGATGAAAATGTGGTTGGAACATTGTTGGAGATTTGTGTAGTGGTGTGATCACACTCAGGAGCCTCTGCAACACATCTCTCTTCTATCTTGTTGCAGGTGTGTGGTCCTATCCAGGTCAGAAATGGTATCTGGATGACCTGGCACAGTATATTTTCTGGCCCAGTTCATCATGTTGTCTTCCCCAAGTGTCCTCCATCTGGCTTTTCTTCTGGACCTGAGACTGTCCCCTCTCACAGCTCACATACCCTTGGAATTCTCCCCTGCTCTGAGTTTTGTTTTTTGGCATCTTTCACATCATATCTACTGTAGAATCTCTCAGTGACCCTGATTCAGTAGCTCCACAAAACTAATAAATCACCTTTTATAAGTCAGCTACTGGTTTTTGTTTTGTTTTGTTTTTCCTTTCTCTCATCTTGGAGCTTTCTAGAGCCAGGGCCATATAATCCCATGCCAGTGACACATGAACAATCAAATACAAACTTGAGTGCTTGGGAATCTTAGCCAAGGTTGAACTTTCTCTCTCTTCTTTCTGTTCCCAGCACTGACCACTGTCATCTATCTCCAGTCAGGAACCAGGGAGGTAGGATGTGAAACCTGCCTTGGTGTACACTTGCTGTAAGGAAATGCCAAGGCATGGGGTGCACACCAGTGATCCCAGCACTCTGGAGACAGAGCAGGAGAGTCCTCACAAGTCTAAGACCAACCTGCTCTACACAAGGCAAGCTGGAGCTATGTAGGAAGATCCTGTCTAAATATGTGTGTGTGTGTGTGTGTGTGTTTATTTGTGTGTGTGTGTACTACATCCACTTTAACATAACCTTTTAATTAAAAGAACTTTGAATCTCAAAGTGAGAAAAAAAAATTTTAATGCTATCAAAAGTCAAAATTATTCTAAACTTTTTGGGAAATCATCCAGGAGAGACACCTCTTGTGTGCCTGTGAGGGCATTTCCAGAGACATTTAGATAAGGTGGCATCATCTTGAATATAGGCAGCATGTTGTGGGCTGGACCAAAGGAGAAAATAAACTAGCCTTCATCTTTCTCTGCCTCATAACCATGGATGCAATGTAACCAACCACCTTATGTTCCTCCTGCCTCCCCTCCATGATGGACTGTGTCCCCCTGAACTGTGAACCAAAGTAAACCAATCCTCCCTCCCTCCTTTCCTCCCTCCTTTCCTCCCTCCCTTCCTCCCTCCCTCTCTCCCTCCCTCCCTCTTCTCTCTCTGCCTCTCTCTCCCTCGTTCCTCCCTAATAAGCTACTGTCATGTGCTTGTCACAGCAGCAGGAGAAGCAACTCCAACAACAACAGAGTTCATTCTTGAAACTGAGATGACAGGATCCTATAGGTCCACGGCTGGATATGTGGCCCATCATTACCCAAAACTTTGTTATGTGGGATAATTTGTAAGCAGAATTTTCTGTAGTCCTGCCCCCCTCCACCCTCAGTTGGGACAAATCTCTCCCACCTGCCTCCCACAGCCTCTTGGTCCCAAATAAACACACAGAGGCTTATATTACTTACAAACNGTATGGTCTATGGGTCAGCTTATATTAGCTAGCTCTTTCAACTTAATTCAGCTCACTCCTAATAATCAATATGTTGCCACGTGGCCGTGGTGTTACTGGTCTGCTAGCATCTTGTTGCCCCTGCAGCAGTGGGCTGGCATCTCTCCCGTTTCCACCCTTCTTCTCTCTGTATCTCTGCTTAGATTTCCCACCTGACTGTAAGCTTTCTTGCCATAGGCCAAAACAGCTTTATTTATTAGCCAATGGGAGCCACACATATTCACAGGGTACAGAAAGACATCCCAAAGACATCATGACTATGACTGTTTTGGATTTTCATAAAATATACAAATGTCTATTAAAATAATATGTGGTATAAAAAGCTTTAAGTTTGTGAAGGTGACAAAGTATGTTTCTTCTGTTCTCACAATAAGAATAATTCCCAAGACAGGAAAGGAAATGGAGGTTGATTACAAGAGCATCAGAAAGGGCAATAATGTAAGTACCTGAAGTGGAGCAAATATGTGTTCTTCACTTCAGGTTAGACCCAGTGGGCACAAGGGAGGTGTCTTAGTTTGATTTATATTGCTGTGAAGAGACATTATGACCATGGCAACTTTTAGAAAGAAAACATTTAATTGTGGTGGCTCTAGAGGTTCAGTCCATCATGGTGGGGAGCATGGTGGCATGCAGGCAGACCTGATGCTGTAGCTGAGAGTCCTACATCTTGACTCAGGCGACAGGAAGTTCACTGACTGTCACACTGAATGAAAATGGAGAAAAAGACCTCAAAGCCCACCCCCACAGTGACGCACAGAAGGTATGGCCTAGATTAAAGGGATGTCCTCCAGCGTCAAGGTCTAGATTAAAGGCTAATGTGAACTAGGGGGGGTCCAGCCCCTTTATAGTCCCCTCCCAGGGTCCGAGAAGAATCTACAACCAGCTGATAGTTTAATCTTTGATGAAATGGAATGAATCTACGTACAGGAAACTCCTTAGTCCATACGCTTTATTCTTCTGAGTCAGTTCTCTCTCTACACAGTTTCTGTTCTGCTCTCATGCCTAGCTCCTTTCCTGCCTGATTCCTCTCTACATTTATCTGCTGTCCCTTCTAAGTTCTATCTTAGTTCTCTCATATTAGTTCTGCCCCATCTAGGTTCTCATCCATCTAGTTCCTTTCCATCTTAGCTCTTCCCTCATCTCTTTCTTTCTCATCTTGTTCTTCTTCATCTTGTTCTTCCCCATCTGGCTCTTCCTCATCTTCCATCTCGTTCCTCTAGTTCTCTCTTCTAGCCCCGCAATCTAGTTCTTCCCCATCTCAGTTCGTTTCTCTCCAGTTCTTACCCATCTAGTTCTTCATTTCTCTTTTCTCTTCTCTCTCTCGTCCTCCAGTTCTCTCTCAAATCCCTCATCTCTCAGGTATTCAGTTACAAAACCAAGCAATAGCAATCCTCTGGCTGAGCAAGATCACCAGGCTTGAATTCTTACAGGGTCAAAAAGGCAAATAAGAGTTTTCCTCAGGGAGTGACCATCAGGCTTTCTTTTACAACCCAAAGGGGAGTGGTAAAGAAGGAGGTCAACTGAGAGCTAATGATTGGTTAGTATATTAAGAAAAGGGGATTTATGTGTTCAGTCCACCTTCCTAAAAGTGGTTAGGTAAGAAGTTAGGAGTCCATAATGTTAGTAAGGCTGTAGAAGAAAGGAGAGTCTCAGCTAAAATTGCACAAGAAAAAAAGCTATCCGCCTGACCTAGGAGACAGGCATTGTTTCCACAAGGGTGTTACCTTAGTTCAGGAGATTGTTTGGCCTTGGATGCTTGATAGGTATTTTAGATAAATACACTGTTAGGAGTTCTTGGAAGCATACATAGCATACAAGAAAATCATTGTAGGAACTAGCTAATATATATACAAAAGCTAAAATATCACCAAGACTTCTTAAGCCATGGCTTGACCTTTGGAAAAGTCCTTGACCTTTCCAAGTTGTAGCTTTTGTCATAGGAGCTGGATTCCATTGCGCTTTCCTGTGGCCTACAGCAAAAGGCGTATGTCATCTAGCCTCCTCCAACAAGACCACACTGCTGGGAATCTCCAGCTTGGCTCCATCCTAAACCCCACCCAGATGTTCAGCTTGGAACTCAACCTCCCTCCTTCCTCTCCAGACCCCATCCTCAGAAAACCCGCCAAGTGATGGCTCCTTCCCCAGGGCTGCTCAAGACCCACGCCTACAGAGTACTTAAGCTCCGGTCCCTAGAGCTGCCTTGTGATTTCACGCCCTTCATTTTCCTGAGATCACCTGGAAGTGTTCTGCTCATTAAACCTGGACTTTTAAAATGGCCTGATCTGATTTATTGCATCGGCGGAGAAACCCACTAACCAGGGGATTCAAAATACTCATTACACACTTCCTCCCACAAGGCCACACCTCCTAATAGTGCCACTCCCTATGAGCTTGTGGGGGCCAAATACATTCAAACTACTACAGGAGGGAGCAGAAACTACTACAGGCATTTGGGAGCCAGAACAGAGATGTAGGTGCCTCATCTCCTAAGTGAAGCTGGGATAGAATCCACATACATTCCCTGCACCACCAAAGGTTGTGGGAGGCAATGGAATGAATGTGGCTATAGGATGCCTCTAGGTAGATTAGCCCAAGTGGGGCTCATTGAATTCCCTGCAGATACTTCTGTGTTCTGGGAGAAACAGAACACCTCACCCTAGGCCCTGTGCCCCTCATTCTTCCTAGTGAAGGAGGCATGGGCTTGTAAGATCAAACTCCCAGAGAGCCAACCCAATTTAGAATCTGTGGCAGCAGCTGTGGCTGCTTCATCCTCCGCTGGACACACTGTCCTCAGTGTCCCTCAGGGAGAAATCTTCCAGAGGATACACAACTCTGGTTGTGTATCCCAGACTCTCCTGAGTGTCCAAGACTCACTCTTGAGAGTTATGCCACCTAGCCTGAGAGAGTCTGTGCTACTGAAGTTGTTTTAAGTATATCTTACTCCAGTTTTTCCACCCACAGCTGCTGACTGCATGATTAGCACTAGGAAGACACTGAGGATTGTTATAAAACCTGAGGGCATTTCTGTCCATGCCAGCTGCATCAGTGAGCTTAGAATGCAATGTGGAAAACACAAAACATTAGCACAGTAGATATACAACACAGCTTAGTGCAAAGAAGCCTATAATCAAAGACAGGACTCAGCACATTATAGCTAATATATTAAACTTCACATCATTGAGTAAATTATCTAATATTTCTTAGCATTAGCTCACCTACAATTTGGGAGTTATTATAGTTTCATTGCAGTTATTGATAAAATCTCAATATTCCATGTTTATACCCATTATTACATTGTTTAAAGGAATGAACTGTGCTATAAAATGAAAACAGAAGGACTATCTGATGGGGAGGAAGGGGATAAGTGATGGAGAGGGATGAAGAGAGTAGTGGAAGGAAGAAACAAAAGCAAGGTCCACCTGATGTGTGTGTGAGAGAGACTGTCGTGATGTCATTATTTATATGTTAAAATTAATTTGAATCTTTAGATACATGTGTTTCATTTGGAATACCCACAGAGGTCAGGAAATTAGTATGTGACCATGGAGGAGCTTCCAAAGGAGTGGAGATAAAATGCAGTGGGATAAAGGGGAGAAGGGAAATACTGGGAAAGAGAGGGTTAAATTGGGGTGAGCGCAGGAGAGCAGAGTAGAGGAGAAAATGTGGGGAAGGATAAATAACATTAAAGACCTTCCAAAAAAGTCCTATGGAAACCTATTACTGTAGACGCTTACTAAACACACACACACACACACACACACAAGTTAAAAAGAAGTTACCCATAACAGGGTGATAACGCCTATGAGACACCACAGTCTAACAGGTAAGGGAGCCCTTATGACAAGAGGGTAGACTGTCTAGCTAGTTTTTTGTCTCTCTGGTAAAGGTATGTTCCCTCCTGTGACCTGTCAGCTTTTAGTCAAATCATGCCTTAGGTGACAACTCTAAGTGTCTATTTATTTAGGGAAGGGGTGGGCAAGATTCAAGGAGGGAAAGATACTTATGAGGTAGAAGACAATAATTTAAAAATCATGTAGGAATTACTAAGACCAGGGAATCTTAAAATGTATATCAGAGGGTGGATTTATAGGATGGTGAAACAGCTGTTTGATACTACAATAACTGATACATATCATGTACTTGTTCAAATCCTCAGAATGTACCAACATCACACGTGAATCACAGGCTGGAGAGATGGCTCAGTGGTTCAGAGCACTGGCTGGTGTTGTAGAAGACTCAGGTTCAGTTCCCAACACCAATGTGGCTGGTCACAACTATTGGTAACTCCAGTTCTATAGAATCCAGCACTCTCTTCTGGCCCTTTTGGGTACTGCAAACATATGATACACAGACATACATGTAGGCAGAACACTGGTACACATAAAATTAAATCAATGTTTTGAGTGAATTATAAACTATATTTAGAATGATAATGATGTGTTAACATAGATTTATTAACTGTAACAAGTACACTATTCTAGTGGAATTTTTTAAAGTCACAAGAGTGACTTTTTAAAATTAATTTTTCTTTATTCTAGAGAATTTCCTACATAAATACAATGAAATATCATCATATATATCCACCATTTTCCTTTCCTACTCTCTCAATACCCTCCCTACACATTCCCATCTCAATTTCATGTCTAGTTAGTGCTGCCCATACGTGCATGGCTGTGGGGCCATCCACTGGGGTATGGGAACCTCATCAGTGGCTACATCCACAAGAAAGAATGATTCTCCTTCCTCCAGAAGTTACTACCTGCCAATCGCCCCTCTGTAAGAGGTGGGGCCTGGAGACCACCTCCTTATCTATGCAGCAGTTCTGGCTGGCTTGATCTTGTGCAGTCCCTGAGTGCAGTAGCCACGTCATGTCTGGAACACAGTGACCCCCCCACCCCTCCAGCTCTTACACTCTTTTGTATTATTATTATTCTTTTATATATTACATTCCAACTGCAGTTTTCCCTCCCTCTTTTCTTCCAAGTCCGTCCCTCCCATACCCCACAATCAACTCCTCTGTTTCCCTTCAGAAAAGGACCTGCCTCCCAGGGAAATCAACCAAACATTGCATACCAAGCTGCAATGAGACTAGGAATCTCCCCTCATATTAAGGCTAGACAAGGTGACCTAGTGGGAGGACAAGTATCCCAAAAGCAGGCAACAGAGTCAGAGACAGTTCCTACTGTTAGGTGTCCCACAAGAAGATCAAGCTACACAATCATAACATATATGCAGAGGGCCTAGATCAATTCCAAGCAGGCTCCCTGGTTGTCGGTTCAGTCTCTGTGAGTGCCTATGAATCCAAGTTGGTTGATTCTGAAAGTTTTCTTGTGGTATCCTCAACCCCTCTGACTCCCATAATCCTTCCTCCCCTCTTCTGAAGGATTCCATGAGCTCCGCCTAAGGTTAGAGCTGGGTCTCTGCATCTGTTTTCATCAGTTGCTCAATGAAGCCTCTCTAGTGGTGATTATGCTAAGTTCCTGTCTGCAAGTATAGAAGAATACCATTAGGAATCATTTCATTGACTTTTTTTCCAGACATGTTTGGTTCTATCCTAGGTCTCTGGGCTATCCAGCATCTGGGTCCTGGCCCTTCAGGCAGTGTCAGGGATGGGCTCCCTCTCATAGCATGGGTCTCAAACTGGACCAGTCATTGGTTGGCCGCTCTCACAAGCTCTGTGCCATCTTTGCCCCAGCACATCTTGCAGGCAGGGAAAATTGTAGGTTGAAGGTTTTGTGCCTGGGTTGGGGACCCAGTCTCTCCAATGAAACACTTGCCTGGTTACAGGAGATGGCTGGTACAGGCTCCGTATCTTCCATTGCTAGGAGTCCTAGCTAGTGCCACTCTAGTCCCCCAATTACAGCTGTCTCACCCAGTACTCTCTCCCTCCATCTTCCCCTCCCTCCTGATGATTTCTACTCCCAACCCACCCACCCCCAGTCCATCCTTGATATCTATTCTATTTCCCATTCCCAAAGAGATTCATGTGCCCCTCCCTTGAACCTTCCTTGTTACTTAGCTTCTCTGGGATGTGGATTTTAGCTTGGCTATCATTTACTTAACAGCTAATATCCACTTATAAATGAGTACACACTATGTTTGTCTTTCTGGGTCTGGGTTACCTCACTCAGGATGATTTTTTTTCTAGTTCCATCCATTTGCCTTCAAATTTCATGATGTTTCCAGAAACTGGAAACAACCTAGATGTCCCTCAACTGAAGAATGAATAAAGAAAATGTGGTATATTTACACAATGGAGTATTACCCAGCTGTTAAAACAAAACAAAACAAAACAAAACAAAAACACACCATGGTGTAGGATAGTGTAAGATGGATTCTCTAAGTGGTCTTGTTAAATAAAACACAGGCAGAGATGGTGGTGAAAGTTTGACAGAGATCAGAGAAATTAGGAATAGCTGCTAGCTTCACCTTAACAACACTGTTGCTTCCAAAAGAGAGTGTGTCTGACTTCCTATACCTCCACGTCTATATCCCTTTCTATTCTGTTCTCCCATTGGCTCTTTCAGCCAGCTACATCACTTCCTCCTATCGCCCATCTCTGTCATTTCCTGTCTGTCTGTATAGACCTCTAGAATTCTATGGTTAATGCTGGGATTAAAGGCGTGTGTCTCCATGCTTGACTGTTCCTAGTGTGACCTAGAACTCACAGAGATCCAGACAGACTCTGCTTGCTAAGTGATAGGATTAAGGGCATGTGCTAATTTTGTAAGACTAGTAGCTGACCTTGTTCCTCTGATCTTCAGATAAATTTTATTGGGAGACATAGATAAAATACCACCACAGGATGGATCTATAGTAATAAAAACAGCTTGGTGTTGGCATAAAAACAGACACAAGGATCAATGGAATTGAATTGAAGACCCTAACATAAATCCACACACCTATGAACACCGGATTATGACCAGGAAGCCAGAATTATGCAATGGAAAAAAGAAAGTATCTTCAACAAATGGTGCTGGCATAGCTGGATGTCAACATGGAGAAGAATACAAAAGATCTATATCTGTCACCATGCACAAAACTCAAGTTCAAGTGGATCAAAGACCTCAACATAAACCCAGTTACACTGAACCAGATAGAAGAAAAAGTGAGCAGTAGCCTAGAATGCAGGGGCACAGGCACTGGGAGCAAAAATTAATAAATGGGACCTCCTGAAACTGAGAAGCTTCTGTAAGGCAAAGGACAAGGTCAATAAGATAAAACAGCAGCCTACAGCATGGGAAAAGATCTTCATCAACCTCACATCTGACAGAGGGTTGATCTACAAAATATATAGAGAACTCAAGAAACTAGACATCAAAATACCAAATAATCCAATTAAAAAATGGGGTACAGATCTAAACAGAGAATTCTCAACAGAAGAATCTCAAATGGCTGAAAGACATTTAAGGAAATGCTCAACATTCTTAGTCATCAGAGAAATGCAAATCAAAACTACTCTGAGATCCCATCTTACACCTGTTAGAATGGCTAAGATCAAAAACACTGATGACAGCTTATGTTGGAGAGGATGTGGAGCAAAGGGAACACTCCTCCACTGCTAATGAGAGTGCAAACTTGTACAGCCACTTTGGAAGTCAGTGTGGTGGTTTCTCAGAAAATTGGGGATCAATCTCCCTCAAGACCCAGCCATACCAATTTTAGGCATATACCTGAAGGATGCTCAATCATACCACAAGGACACTTGCTCAACTATGTTCATAGCATCATTATTTGTAATATCCAGAACCTGGAAACAACCTAGATGTTCCTCAACAGAAGAATGGATAAAGAAAATGTGGTACATTTACACAATGGTATTACCCAGCTGAAAAAACAAACAATGACCTCATGAAATTTGCAGTCAAATGGAATGGAACTAGAAAAAATCATTCTGAATGAGGTAACCCAGACCTAGAAAGACAAACATGGTATGTACTCACTCATAAGTGGATATTAGGAGTAAAGTGTAGGATAACCAACCTATAATCCACAGTCCCAGAGAGGGTAGATAACAAAGAGGGCCCAAAGAGGGAAATAGAATAGTTCTCCTTGGTAAATTAGGAGTTGGGGTGGGGGATAGGAACTTGAGGGAGTGGATTGGACGGACTGGGTTGGAGGCAGGAAGGAGGGGAGAGTAACTAAGGATGTCTTGATGGGTGGGTATTTCGGGGTTAGGGAGGAACCTGGTGCCAGAGAAACCCCCAGGAATCCACAAGGATGACCCCAGATAAGAGTCCTAGCAATAATGGAGAGGGTGTCTGAACTGGCCATCTACTGTAATCAGGTTGGTGACTACCCTAACTGTCATCAGAGAGCCTTTATCCAGTGACTAATGGAAACAGATGCAGAGATCCATAGTCAAGCATTGGGCCAAGCTCTGGGAGTCCTGTTGAAGAAAGAGAAGAAGGATTGTATGAGCCAGGGGGGTCATGGTCATGCCTGGGAACTCACAGCCAGCTGACCTGAGCTCATGGGAGCTCAGGGACTCTGGACCAACAGTTAGGGAGCCTGCATGGGACCAACGTAGGCCCTCTACATGTGGGTAACAGTTGTATAGCTTGGTCTGTTTGTAAGGCTCTTAGCAGTGAGATCAGGACCTGTCCCTGGCTCTTAGCTTGCTTTTAGGAACCTGTTCCCCATGCTGGATTACCTCACTAGTCTTGCTGCATGGGGAGGAGCTCAGTACTGCCTCAACTTGATGTGCTATGCTTTGTTTAATCCCATGGGAGGCCTGCCTTTTTCTGAGTGAAGACAGAGGAGGAGTGGATAGGGCAGTAGATGGGAGGTGAGGAATTGAGTATTGTTCTTTCAAGGTCTGTAAAGAATTATGTTGGAATTTTGATGTGGATTGCATTGAATCTGAAGATTGCTTTTGGTAAGATGGCCATTTTTACTATGTTAATCCTACTGATCCATGAGCATGGGAGATCTTTCCATCTTCTGGTATCTTCTTCAGAGACTGTCATGCAAGTCTTTCACTTGCTTGGTTAGAGTTATCCCAATGTATTTTCTACTATTTATGACTATTGTGAAAGGTGTTGTTTCCCTGATTTCTTTCTTACCTGTTTATTGTTTGTATATAGGAGGGCTATGCTGCTGGAAGGCCAGTTTCAGCAGGTCAGGAACTGAAGAAGAGGTGTGGAGTTGGCACCTGATGACACAATTGACTTTTTTTTTCTGAGGGAGCAAAACTTAATTCTTTGGGGCTGACAAAAATGGGGAAAACACACACACACACACACACACACACACACACACACACACACATTCTTAACATGTCATGGTGTTTCCTCTTTATTTTTCCCTTACCTCTTTCCTGATGTTTCCCTTTACATCTCTCCTGATGTTTTCCTTCTGTATTCTTTATTTTTCCCTTACAGCTTATATACCCCAGCAAAATCTTTCAAGCAATATAAAAATTACAATGTTGTTACATTCTATTTTTCATTGAATAATTACAATGAATATAATGAAAAATCTCATGTTTCTCATTTCCCCTACATGAGTAAACATTTTACATATTACAGGTGAAAAACAAATTATTCCAAAGGACCGACATACATTCATGTCTAAGCAACTTGTATAGATCAACAAAGTGTAAACAAGCAAGGTATTTTTCTCAGCCAGTTCTTTTGCTGGCAGGCTGCATTTTGCAGCTACAAAGGACCAATTGTTTTATTATTTATCTGAAAAGGTAATCATATAAGAAATCTTAAAAGAATCACAAATCTAAACTTTCATACATGAAAAACAATCAGTCATCTCTACTTTAAATCCTCAGGTTGTACACCCACTCATCAATATTTTTTTAATCGGGAAGCTGAGGGCATAAACGGGTACAAAGAATTAATCACCACCTTTGGTCACCAATGCATCTTTAGCAAGAAAGGCATGTCAGTCAGTAACAACCGGGCTGCCTTTGTTCTTGTTCCCTGACCTTAGCGAGTCCCTTGAACTATTTAAAGTGTGTCTTTCTAAACTTTAAATCTCAAGATTTTCTACCTCAAAGCCATTAACAAAAACATCTTAACCTAACCTTACTAACAATCTACATGTCTAAATTCTTTCTAAGGGTGATGGTTGAATCATTAATCTGCTCCAGCAGCAATGCTTGGAAAAAGTCAATCACTACTTTTGTTAATACCAGTGACACTGCCCAGTGAGGAGCTAGAAGCCCCTTAGAGTTTTCACACAACCCATAGATTATGAGGGATATAGTGACTGTGAGGGCAATAAGCAGAGCTATGCTCAATAACAGCATGAGGTTCTCAGAATACATATCTTTGGGATTCTGCCTCTCCAAGGCTCACCCAGCATGTTTATGCTGACTACTAAACTATTCCATGAGTTCCAAAGCTGCTTGCTATTCCTCTCACATAGTCCCCAACAGGGCTACTGATCTTTTTAAATCTTGTTTCCACCTACTTCACTGAAAGTGTTTATCAGTTGTGGGGGTTCCCTGGTATAAGTTTTGGGGTTGCTTAAAACATCTGCAGATAATGATACTTTGACTTCTTCTTTTCCAATTTGTATCCTCTTGATCTTCTTTAGTTGTCTTATTGACCTAGCTAGAACTTCAAATACTATATTGAATAGATGTGGAGAGAGTGGACAGTCTTGTCATGTTCCTGATTTGAATGGAATTGCTTTGAGTTTCTCTCCATTTAATTTGATGTTGGCTATTGGCTTGCTATAAATTGCCTTTATTATGTTTAGGTATGTCCCTTGTACTTTTAATCTCTCCAAGACTTTTATCATGAAGGGATGTTGGATTTTGTCAAATGTTGTGGAATAATCCTTCTGTATACTGTGAATATGTATTACTCTCATTGGTTAATAAAAAGCTGACAGGCCATGGTAGCCAGGCAGGAAGTTAGGTAGGAAAGTGAAATTGAAAATGATGGGAAGAAGGAAGGTGGAGTCAGAGAGATGTCAGGAGATGGAGATGGAGCGGGAGATGAATGTGCCGTGGTAATAAAGGTACCACCATGTGGCAGAGTGTAAATAAGAAATATGGTTTAATTTAAGTGTGAGAGTTAGCTAATAACAAGCCTGAGCTATTGGCCAAGCACTTATAATTACTATAAGCCTCTGTGTGGTAATTTGGAAGTGGCTACCAGGACAGGAAAACTCTGCCTGCAGTCAAAGACTTTTTCAGCATCTAATGAGACAATCATATGGCATTTTTTCTTCTTTCAATTTGTTCATATTGACAAATAAATTGTCAGATTTTGTTTGGTGGATTACATTGTGGATTTGTTTGGTGGATTACACTGACAGACTTTTGTATGTTGAACCATCTCTGCATCTCTAGGATGAAGCCTACTTGATCATGGTGGATGATCTTTTTGATATGATCTTGGATTTTGTTTGTGAGCATTTTATTGAGTATTTTTGCATCAATGTTCATGAGAGAAATTGGTCTGTAATTCTATTTCTTTGTTGAGCCTTTGTTTGGTTTGGGTATCAGGGTGACTGTGGCCTCATAACATGAATGTGACAATGTTCCTTTTGTGTACTGGCTGGATTTGTATGTCAATTTGACACAAGCCAGAGTCATCAGAGGAAGGAGCCTCAGTTGAGGAAATGTCTCCATTAGATCCAGTTGTAAGGTATTTTCTCATTTAGTGATCAATGAGGGAGGGTCCAGCTCTTTGTGGGTGGTGCCATCCCTGGGCTTGTCCTGGGCACTATAAGAAAGAAGGCAGAGCAAGCCAGTAAGCAGCACTCCTCCATGGCCACTGCAACAGCTCCTGCCTCCAGGATCCTGTCCTGTTTGAGTTCCTGTCCTGATTTCCTTTAGTGATGAACAGCAATGCTGAAGTGTAAAGCCAAATAAACCCTTATTGCTAGAACAAAGATAATCACTAAAACAAGAAATCTATTAAAGTGATATACAGGGTTGAATGAGGCTATTATATCTGCAAGGCTTTCCATAACATCTGTTCCTTTCACATCAGATAAATTTTGTTAGGGTACAAACAAAATATCACTGCAGTAAATTAGGTATAGAACTTTAGACTTACAACGATAAGACACATATAGAGTATTTTCTCTAATTTTGCCAAATACAAATGGACTAGATATTGTAACTGCAATTCTTACTTGATAACTGTTTTGTTATGTATAATATCACTATAGTAAAGTTAAAACATTTCTTTTTAACTAGACAAAAGGGGGAAATACTGTGGAATAATCTTTTTGTACGTGTCCTGCTCCCTCTGCATCTGGCTGGCAATCCATGATTCCACCCTTCTTACTCCCAGTGTTCTCTCAGTTTGGCTGTCCTGCCTCATCTCCTCCTGCCTAGCTATCAGCCAATCAGCTCTTTATTAACAATCAGAGTAACATATCTTCACAGTGTGCAAAAGGCTAGATTCTTTCTTAAGGTGCCTCTGGGTTTTCTTTTCATGGTCTGGTCCCGCATGAACCCACACACCCATGCTGTGACAATTCACGACATTTGGTGCCCAACGTGACAATTACCCATGCTGTGACATTTGGTCCCCAAAACATGGCTTGAAAAAGGATGAAGGATCTGCTGAAGAAGGACAGAAGAGCTGGCCATCCTAACAACTGGAAGGAAGTGCCCTCAGGGTAAGAGGACTCCAGGATCGGCAGGGTCATGGGGAATTTAAACTCCCGATCTCAGGAGCAACAAAATGTACAATTGCTAAAATGCTTGGCAAAAGAAAAGGCAGTAACTGCACAATTTTTGAAGATAGAAATAGAATGGTCCCTGAGACAGGAAATAAATCAAGGAAAAAGGCCTTTCTCCTACAGAAAACAGAAAGAAAGAAATAAAAAAGGAATCTTCCCAGTAGGAAAGAGGGAAGGAAAGGAAATAAAAGGAAATTTCTAAATGGAAAAGGGAGAAATGTTTAATCAAGAAAAAAGGATTTTCCTGGTAAAAAAGGGGGAAAATATTGAAACTAGGCCTAAAGATTAAAAGGCCCAACTAAAAAAAAAAAGGAAAGAAAAGCCTCTTCCCAATAGAAATAGATGAAGAGAAGGCTCTTTCCAATATAAGAAATTGAGGATAGCTAAAACTCTGAGCTCCTTCTGCCTGCCAGCACAGCATCTAAATTACAAAAAATCAACAGGTGGAGCTCACTGCTGCAGCCTGAACATAGCAAGCCCAGAGCTTAGAATGTTGTTTTCTGTTTGCTTAACTTTGGTTTAAATGTTTTTTATTTTTCCCTCAGAGCAGGAATAACTCAATATTAAAGATCCCTTCGTGGGAGATGTTTTCTGTTTTTCCCTAATGGTGGGAATAACTCATTATTAGTATCCCTTCATGGGTGAAAGAGGAAGCTTAAATGGGCTCAACTTCTGGTGAAGAATGGTTTCAGTCAGGACATGGAATGCTAAGTCGATGCTGTTTGAATTTCCAGAGATATTAATCATTCATTATATAGAGGATTTCTCTTCTTTTGATTGTCTAATAAATGTTTGGATGAATGTTTGATTTTCATGGTAGATAAACTAAAGGAACAGGATTCATAATTTTAATATACTTGGGTATGCTCTTGACTGTTTATCACTACTGAGAATTTGGCTCTGCTCTTTAAGTTGCTTTCTAGAAATCCTTGGTTAAATTCTTAAAAATGTAACACCTGAAACAGATTGGGTTGTTAGCTTATTAAATAATATGGTTGCTAGGATAAAAACTCATAAAAAATAATCTCTTACTGATAAAGAGCTTACAAAATGATTTTCTCACTAAATAAAATACAGATAAATTGTTTGATCCACACTGTTAATAACTGGCAAGTTGCATTAACATGTTACTTGGGATCTATAAAAAAGATCCTCTTTTTAAGATTTAAAAAATACTCCAGAATATTTCCTAAAGTTACCTCTTAAAATCCTATAGAGATTGTCTTTAATGCTTTTATAGATGGCATATGTAAAAAGGACCATGGAAATAGAAGCTGGTGATAGAATTGCTCAATTATTATTGCTTCCATATCTGAAAGACAAAGTGGCACCTATTTGATAAGTTTCTTACACCTGGATAAGCCTCTCCACCGATGCAGCAATCCAATCAGACCAAATTAGACCAAATTAGAAAAACCCCGGTTTAATGGATAAAGTATTCCCGGGTGATGTCTCCAGCATCCAAGAGAGGAGGGGAGCCAGGAACGAGAGGCTGGAAGAACCACAAGTCTCTTTTCCGGGGATGCCGCTTAAATAGGCCAAGGGAGCGGTCTTGGCCTCTCTGGGGAGGAGCTGTGTTTGGCGGACCCTGAAGGGGCGGGTTCAGCAGCTTGTGGCCCAGTGCTGGCCTGCTGCACGGCCTGCACACGGGCCAGGAGTCCGGGCTGCTCGAGGTGTGGGTGGTGCTGGGGGTGGAGTCCGAGCAGCACAGGAAGCACGGCCGGGGATAAGGCACTGGGCTGTAGTGTGGCCCCGGTGGCTGCATCCAGAAGTGGACCCCTCCCTAGGGTAGAAAGCAGTGCAGCCATTTGGCCCGGACATTGCGTGGCAGCCAGGAACTGTTCGCCCAGAGCAGGACGCCAGGGGCTGAGGTGGAGCTCCCACCAAACACCTATATGTAGAACTGGAGGCTTTGTAAGTAAAGGAAAAAGGTGTTTTGGCAAACGGTCATCAATGATGAATGGCCTAAATTAAAAGTAAAACTTAATTGGATTGAGATTGAAGGATTATTGGATTCTAGTGCTGATGTATTTATAATTTCACAAGAATTCTGGGATCCCAACTGGCCTCTACAAGA
This sequence comes from Neotoma lepida, assembly GCA_001675575.1. NCBI lineage: Eukaryota > Metazoa > Chordata > Mammalia > Rodentia > Cricetidae > Neotoma > Neotoma lepida. Next base: position 41,932 of record LZPO01027555.1, read on the forward strand.
AATTCCCACTTAATTTGTAGGCAATGGAACCTTATCTCAAGTAAAACAGAATGTAGAGTGGATTAAATGTATAGGACAAGAAGGACAAGAAGGGATATTAAAGCCTTATGTGGTGATATAGCCATGAATTTATGGGGAGAGATGTTACAAAACTGGGGAGCTCAAATTAATATTCCTACAGTTTCAGAAATAGCTTGTAAATTGATGTTTAAATTGTTATATATATGATATTTTATTGACTGTTTCTGATACAGATGTTTTAGAAAGAATGGTTAATGTAGTACAGAAAAATTTACTCTGTTGGGAATTACAAATTTCTCATGAAAAAAATACAAAGAGGAGTTTCTCTAAGCTATTTGGGCTATAAATTAAGTAAACTGAGAATTCAGCCACAAAAGGTACATATTAGGAGAGATTCACTGAGATTCACTGCATACTCTTAATAATTTTCAAAAATTATTGGATGATATTAATATTATTGGATGATATTAATTAATTGCGGCCAGTCAGTTCTTTATTAACCAATGAGAGAAATATATATATTCACAGTGTACAAAAGGTTTGTTCCATAGCAGACAGGGACATCTGGGCATCTGGACAGTCACCCAACGTTCTTCTGAATGTTGGGGCATTCATCTTTGGCCTACAGGCCTAGCATATCTGAACAGACATTTCTGAGAAGCAGGGAATTTTGAAGGACTGTCCTATCTCGTCTTGGCAAAGTTTAGCAGTCACTTTCTTTTGCCTCCTGCTGGTCCAATTTGGATAGCATACTGTTAGCAATTGAAGCTAGAGCAGTTTCTTGCCCAAATGGCTAGCTTTTGCCATAAAGAAAGAAAACTCCAGGGGCTGGAGAGATAGCTCAGAGGTTAAGAGCACTGGCTGCTCTTCCAGAGGATCTGAGTTCAATTCCCAGCAACCACATGGTGGCATCTATAATGAGATCTGGTGCCCTCTTCTGGCATGCAGGCCTACATGCAGGTAGAACACTATATACATAATAAATAAATTTATAAAAAAAAAAAGAAGAAGAAAGCAAACTCCATATGGAGGTTCTTTGATGCTCATCATCTTTTTTTAAAGTAAATTGGTGCTGTCAGGAGCAGAAGTGTTTCACTGTCATGAAAAGCCTTATGTTATTAACACATCTTAAATGCTATATTCTGTAGGTCTTTGAAGTGTTTGAAGACCATCTATCTATCTAAACACACCTGTTTAACCTCAAAAACATACCTAATATGACTACAAGTTTGATTGCTATAAATGACTAACTACTAACCTGTATTTTTAAATTATACATTACATTTTAAAATGAGTTGAATAAGCACAAAACCCTAAACAAGATTAGAAGCACACATATAACAAAAATAACTTCAAATTTGTATCAATAAACCAGAATCCATACCAATGTAAAATATTTTTAGATTAATAGTTGTTTGTTGGATTAAAGTAGATTCAGCAATCTACCCCTTTATCTCATCATTTATATATTACACCACCTTTTTTCCTTCAGAAAGAGATCTTTGAATTTAACTCCTTTGTTTAGCTTTTTTAAAAAACTATGACCAATAACAACTGTAACCAACCCCCCTTTAAATGGAGACAAACATCCATAACCCATCTTTCGGGAATTGTGGGTGTTGTTTTCTCTAGACTTCTTCCTGGTGTCTAGGGGTTCTGGAATATTTAGGGGAACCTTGAGAAAGGCAGGATAAGTCTTGGCTGGAGTGGTCTGTGAGGCTGGATCATCTGAGCCAGCAGCCTTGAAGCTGTTTTGGATGCAGAACTCAGAGAAAACTGCAACAGAGGCATTCTAAGATGTTGGATCACCTGGGTCTTCCATTTTTATTGGCTTCTGGTCCCCTTGCTCTGAAAACACACAAACTTTTAAAGATAACATACATTGTCTGTATTAATACAGGTATAGACTATGTGTTGTACACAAGTCAGTCAAAGATGATGTTTTGTTTTATGTTTGAGCAGGTAAAACATACATGATATGTTTTGTAGTTTTTGTACATTTATTTCTTTATGTCTGTAGCTAAGATTTTCAAGGGGTCTTCCTCAATCAAATCTGATCTCTATTAATTTGGGAGGAATCCACAGTCTTTCATTTTCTGTGGAAATAAAAGCTTAACTTCTTCTCAAAGCATATTTTACTTCCATTTTTGAAGTCAAGACATTTTTAAAATATATGGGTTGGTTTAATCCAGCAGCTTTCATAATCCAATGTGTCTTATCAGCTGTCATTAATTAGCAATCAGAAAATGTATAGACAACACAATAACATGTAGGATCCAGATTCCCATATAGTTGCCATTTTTATGTGGCCTTTTCCTTTTATATTACTTTACTCCTTTTTAAGGGATTTATTTTATTATTTTTAAACTATTTTTTTATTCTATCACTGTATATATTCTTTCTCCTTTCTCTCCCAAGCCTTTGTACATTTTTAAATACATTGTAACCCATTTAGAGTTTTTTTTCCCCGCCGGGCAGTGGTGGCGCACGCCTTTAATCCCAGCACTCGGGAGGCAGAGGCAGGCGGATCTCTGTGAGTTCGAGGCCAGCCTGGACTACAGAGTGAGTTCCAGGAAAGGCGCAAAGCTACACAGAGAAACCCTGTCTCGAAAAAAAAAAAATAGAGTTTTTTTTCCCCAATCTGGATCTGTTTTTACTGCATATCTATAATTTTTTTTGTCTGAATGAGCAAAATCCTAGACCGCTGTGCAGCTTAGCTCATGACATGCTGGTGGCTGATGCATATCCCTTTGGTTCCCTGAAAGCCTAACCTCATGGCAGAGGTACTGAGAAGCCACATTTACAGCCTGAACTCTGGGAAGTTTTTGGGTCCATGGTGCTATTGAGTAGCCTGACGCCCCCTGCTCATAAGCCCCATTTAAGTGTTCAGTAGCGGGACCTCTTCAAAGAGCTGTGCCTATGTTTGCCACTAGCACCGAGCCTACCTAAGAGAAGGCATTTACCAGGAAGCTGTGTTTGACTTTGTTTTTATGTGTTTGGAACTGTTTCTTAAGCTATCTCAGGTTTTATGTTGGTATACGTTGCCCAATGGTGGGTGGCATGTGTAGACAGTTTTTGTCAGGATCGCTGCCTCCCAAATAGCCACAGAGACTTAATATTAATTTTAAATGTTTGGCTGATAGCTTAAGCTTATTACTAACTAGCTCTTGCAACTTAAATTAACCCATTTCTATTAATTTACATCCTGCCACATGGCTCATGGCTTGTTACCTCATTTTCTACATGTTCTACCCCTTCTGCATCTGGCTGGTGACCTGTGACTCTGCTCTTCTTCCTCCAAGTGTCCTCTCAGTTTGGCTCTCCTGCCTCTTCTCCTCCTGACTAGCTATCAGCCAATCAGATCTTTGTTAATAATGAGAGTAACACATCTTCACAGTGTGCAAAAGGATTATTCTATAGAAACTTGCATTTTGGTCATGATGTTTCATTGCAGTGATAGAAACTCTAACTAAGACAGCATTAAATTCCATTTCCCATACAAATAGGAATTCCCTGTACTCCCACAGTATAATTTATGATTTCCTTACCCTCCTCCACAAGATTATCAGTTCCATTGTTGTCATGAGGACCAGGTAACAAAGAACTAGTTAATGTGGTACATTAACTACCACAGGGATATTCATATCTCCCCAACTTACTCCTATGTTAAGTGGAGGATTAGAAAGGTAGGCCTAATAAGTATGATTGGTCCCCGTTACCTGTACAGTTACCACAGACAGCATAGCAAGGAAGAGGGTTGTAACATTCAAATGTTTGTCAAATTGCCACCTCCCCTTTGTCACAAAAACTCTTGAGCTATCCCAGTGGATAAGATCAGCCATCCACTTCAAAGTCCTTCATCATTTTTTCTTTCCCAGAGTCATGTCACTTATATCAGCAGCCAAAGAATCCAAGAGACTCCTCTTGCCAAATTTTTAACAATTTTAATTATCCACAACTTTTTGTCTTCTGCAGAAACATAAGCACACCCTTGGCCCTAACATAACAATTTCCTTGGTTTCCATTCTGATATTAAAACATCTTTATAATACACAAGCTGACTCAACTCAGCAGTTTTTTTTTTTCACAA
>LZPO01027555.1:47781-59295 GCA_001675575.1 Neotoma lepida
CGATTAATATCTCCTAATTTTTGAAAGTCATTAAGAGCAATTGATCTCTTCTAATCTGTGCCTTTGTGGCTGGATTCTCTGCTTACTTAATTTAACTCCTAAATGATTAAGAGAATCTCCTCTTCGAATTTTTTCAGGATTAATCTGTAACCCTCATTGAGATAAGATCTATTGCACCTCAGCAAATACCTTTTCAAGGATATTGATATTACAGGCAGCTAATAGGATATCATCCATAGAATGATAAATAATGGATTGAGGAAATTGTTTATGAACCACTTCCAGTGGTTGATTTACAAAATATTGACTAAAGTTAGACTATTTAACATTTTCTGGGGAAAAACTTTCCAATAATACCAGTTTACAGGCTGGGCATTATTATAAGTCAGAACTGTAAAAGCAAATTTTTCTTTATCATGTTCCTTCAGGGGAATAATAAAGAAGCAATCTTTCAAATAAGCAACTGTTATAGGCCAATATTTAGGCAATAAAGAAGGTAAAGGAATTCCAGGCTGTAAAGGAACCATGGGTTGAATTACTTTGTTTACATCTCTCAAATCAGTCAACATTTGCCATTTTCCTGATTTCTTTTTTAAGACATACAGGAGATTTGTAGTTTCTTCAATGTGTTTAGCATCTAACTGTTCCTGTACTAGTTGCTCAAGTGCCTGTAATTTTTCTTTAGTTAAGGGCCACTGCTCCACCCATACAGGCTTACTAGTCAACCATTTTAAAGGCAGAGCAGTTGGGTTTCTGGCAGTGGCCTCTACTCCAAATTTGGATAGCCAATTCCTGCCCTGTCTTGTTTCTGGACAACTTGTATAGCCTGTGATTGTCATTTAAAATTTTTTCAATATCTTTTTCAGGAATATATTCCATTTTTAACATCACTTTATGAGCTGTTTCTGAAATTGAGGGAATATTAATTTGAAATTCCCATTGTTGAAGCAAATCTTTTCCCCACAAATTCATGGCTATGTCAGTGTTGAATCCCACTTGACCTGTCAAATGGCTCTGAACAGGGGAGTGTGAAGTTGAGAAATGATAGCTATGAAATATAGATGAAGAAAAAGACAGAGACACAGGATAGTTTCAGGAAGACTCTGGGCCAATACCACAGACCCTTCCTGAGTTTATTACTCACAGCCTTTATATACCGAAAGTAAGGGGGGCAAAACAAACTCCCCCTTTCAAAGACATCACAGTTCAAGGTACAAAGTATAGTCAAGTGTAAACACCTTTTTAGTACTCAAGACATCTGGTAACCAGACCTTACAGCAAAGCATCCTGTAATTAGGACTTGAAGTGTAAGGTGCCTGGTAACCATGCCTTTGGCCATAACATCTTATTGTGCAGCCTTGCAGGGGAAAACAAGCTCAGACTCTCTGACTTGAGTCAAGATGGAAACAAGCCACAAGCTGAGGTCTCTGTGGGCCCCCACAGATTCTCCCTTCTTTATAATATAAATGATCCCTCAGACCCCTGAGATAACTGTGCCTGTCTTAGGTTGCCTTCTTCAACCATCCAGTCTTACCTGTCTTTGAAACACTGCCTACCAAGTGTGCCCTGTCTTAGGTTGACAGTTGGCAAGAAGGACTTACCTGTCTGACTACCCGCCTCTGGCAAGGGAGGGTGCAGAGCTTAGCTCTATGCAGCTCTGAATCAGCTTTCCATTAAGAGCTTGCAAATAGCTGGAATAATAGTAATACACCTGCTCCTTATGGCTGCTATACCTCCTAGTAAAGGAGTAGAGGATGATCAAGATAAAATGGCTGTTTTTTTAATCAGTAAATTCCTGGTGCAACTGCATCATATCTAAAGACTCCTTTAGCATCATACCAAATTCCTCTCAGATGAGCTCTAACCTTTTTCCATCCAGTAGCACTTTCATTGTAAATAGAAGAGGTTACACACACCCAGTTAAATTTAGACTGACATTTCAAATGAGCCCTTATCTTTAACCTTTGAATCTCATCTCCTAACAATTGTGCTTCTTCAGATAAAACATTCAGCTTATGCTTCATTTTTAACAATATCTTAACATTAGCAGGTTAACACCATAATTCTGGTATGAATTTAGCAATGGACACACAATTGGTTAAATAACAATTCTCAACAATTTCAATCCAAATCAAGGGACAAGAAATTGTTTTGTGGTGGGTGAGGTATGAGTAACCCCATAATTCTGAACCTTTTCTTTTCCTTCTCCTAAAATCCAATGCATTGCTGCCACCAACTTCCAAAGATACATTTTAGCTGTCCAGTTCCAGAATACCAAATAGCAGCAAAACTTTTGTCCCAACTCCTCCTCATCAGTCTGGGAAGCCTCTTCAGTACCTCCAATTTGATTTCTTGACCAGTCTAATACATCACCTCTATAATAATGTTCTATTGCTTCTAGTGAGTCTCTTTCCCACAGGGGGAAAACTGAGGCAACTGTTTTCCAGGACTTCTATTTCCTTTGGGCAATCATCAATGAATACCATACTGACAAAGGTAACCTCTGCATCCCAAGATGTAGTGTAGATAAACGGCCAAACATCCAATCACAAATAGATAGGCATTCCTTAGCCAGATTGAGAATAATTGGAACTCACAGAGATTTGGAAAATTTGTGCAGCAGGTCTATCAGGAAGCCAGGAATCATTCCTTCCCTTCCCATATTGCAGGATGCAACATTGGAAGATCGAGAACACAGGTTCAGCAAATCTCACTCCAATTCCTATGGGGGAGTGTCAGCAGCCACAGTGTCATCAAGGCTAGCATTCCTCTGTTCTACACACTGCACCAAGCACTCAGGCAGCCATTGAGCTTCATTTTCTTCCTGTGCAAAAGCACAAACATGTCCTGGACCCCATATTAAAATAGGGTTGGGACCCTTCCATAGTCTAGAGCAAGGATCTTTCCATTTCACCTGAGCAAAAGTCACTTGCATGCCATCGTGCCAAAATCTATCCACAACAGATTGCTCACAGGCACCCACATTCAAAAAATTCAAAATGAAGAGGGCATGATTTAATGCATTATGTGGTGATCGAGGGTATAACTTGCCCCTCTTAATTTTTTGAAGCTGCATCTTGAGACTGCCATGGGCTTGCTCAACAATGCCTTGTCCTTGAGGATTATAAGGAATGCCTGTTTTATGCTCAATTTGCCGTTGGGAACAAAGTTGCTGAAATGCTTCACTAATATATCCAGATACACTATCAGTTTTAATAACTTTTGGTATCCCCATATAGGAGAAACATTTTAGGCAATAAACAATTACATGTTTAGTGGCCATCAAAAATCCTGAATAAGTATCCATTGTCACATGCACATATTTTAATTTACCAAATTCCACAATATGAGTAACATCCATTTGCCATAAATGATTAGGAAGAAGACCTTGAGGATTTACCCCTAAGTGAGGCACAGGGAAATATTTCGGACACACCCCACATTGTTTAACGATCTGAAGAACAACCTCTTTGGTAAGGCCAAATTGTTTTTTTAAACTTCTGCTATTCTGATGATGAAGAGCATGTGACTATTGAGCTAATTCTAACTGACATAAGGCAATCATCTGTGTTAATTTATCAGCTGACACATTACCACCAGCTAAGGGGCCAGGAAGATTAGAACGATCTAATATGACCTACAAAGCATGGTAACTTTCTTTGATGAGTGGCATCTTGAATTTACTGAAACAACATCCTAATCTGACCATTACTAGTCCCAATGCAGGGAGCAGTTTCTATAACTTGAAGAGCTCTATAAATATAATGACTATCCATATATAAATTAAATGAACTATTTACAAAAATCTGGACCATAGTCACAGCTCTCAATTCTACTATCTGAACTGAAGCTGGAGTTATTTGTACTTTGTAATCTTTACCATTGATAGCATAAGCAGCTCTCCTATTGGAGGAACCATCAGTAAAAACTAGAATAGCATCTTTTATGGGATAGTTCATTACAACATGAAATACAAAGGAATGCATTTGGGTGAATTGCAACAATTGATCAGCTGGAAAATGATTATCAATTTGGCCCCAAAACTGAGAAAAAGCAATTGCCCAAGAATCATTATTTTGAAATAACCAATCAACTTATTTAATAAAAGGAACATTGATCACATTTGGTTCTTTACCAAAATATCACCTAGATTCCATCTGGCTTTTCTGTACTAAACAAGCTACTGCTTCATAATAATGGTTTAATATCTTAGCTGGTGAAACAGGAAGATGTAACCATGAAAGAGGACCATTTTGTCATAATACTGCTGTAGGAGTATGTCTAGTGGGCAAGATATATGCTTGCCAAGGTTGATCATAATTAATATAATGTACCTGCTGATATTGAATAGCATTCTCAACCTGTAAAAGAATCTGTCTACCTTTTGCAGTTAACTGCCTGGGTGAATTAGGATCATTATCTCCTTTTAAAATAACACTTAAGGGTTCCAAATCATCAGTAGATAATTTCAAATAAGGTCATAGCCATTGAATGTCCCTTAATAACTTTTGAAAATCATTCAAAATTTTTATCCCATCCTTTCTTATTTCTAATTTCTGAGGCTTTAATTCCTTAGGGTATAATACATGTCCTAAATATTGAAAAGGCAGTTGTCTTTGTACTTTCTCTGGGGCAATTAACCCTGCATGGGGCAAGTGTAACACGAATCTTAAGTGTTCTCATTAATAAAAAAGTCAGAGCCAGATATTGGGGTAAATTCTGAAAGATCAGAGAGACAGAATAAGCCACAGCCAACCCCACCTCGCCAATTCTTAGCTAATCTTGTTTCCTCAGACTGCAGGCTAAACAAAAGAGATTTGGGTCCTCATCCAAATGAATCTCAGCTGAACTGCTTAAAAGCCTAAAAGCTTAAAAGTCTCTAGTTCCTGGTCCTCACACCTTATATACCTTTCTGCTTCCTGTCATCACTTCCTGGGATTAAAGGCATGTGTCCTTCCCAAGCAAAGACATGGGATCTCAAGTGTTGGGATTAAAGGTGTGTGTCATCACGCCTGGCTCTGTTTCCAATGTGGCCTTGAAGTCACAGAGATCCAGGATCTCTGCCTCCCAAGTGATAGGATTAAAGGCGTGTGTGCCACCATTTTCTGGCCTCTATGTCTATCTAGTGGCTGTTCTGTTCTCTGATCCCCAGGAAAGTTTTATTAGGGTGCACAATATATTGGGGGAACACAATATCACCACATTTCCTCTTTTTTGTCTAAAATAATAAAAGCTTATAACCAATATAAGAAAAACTATGTACAATAAGTACAATTAAGTATATATAATATATACAGTCAAGAATTATATTAACAATGTCCAGCCCATTAACATTTGACAAATTCAGACAAAAAATTTCATAATTTATCCTATTTTGGTGAAACCAATCCAAAATCATATACAATATACATAAATCAATCCAATATAAAATATTTAAAACAAATAGTTCCTTTTTAAAAGTAGATTCAATAATCTACCTTTTATCTTATCATTTCTATATCTTCCCTTTTTTTCTTTATAGAGTAAATTCAATAATCTACCCTTTTATCCTATTTTTCTATATCTTTTTTTCAGAGTAGATTCAATAATCTACCTCTTAACTATATCCTTTTTTCTTTTTCTTTTTTTAAACAAGAACCTTAAATATGATCTCCTTTGTTTAGCTTTTTTTTCTGACTATTAACAATTAACAACTTATAAACAACCATCCTAAACAATGACAATATTCATAACTCATTAAATGACCCAAAACCACCCACCCCACCTCTTGGGAATGTGGGCGTCATGTTCTTAAAATTACTTCCTAATGTTTGGGGGTGAAGGCATCTTTAGGGGATCCTGAAAAGAAAAATTTTTGGGTTGTCAAGTCCTGTATCATTTGTCTAGTCTCTGCATAATGGGAAAGTATAGGGCTTGTCTCAAGTCCTTGTGAGAGAGCAAAATTGAACCAAATCTTGAGACCTAAGTAAGTAATCAGCTGGAACCCCCAGACCCTCACCCAGGGTGGGTAGGTTACTAGCCAGGCTGCTAGCCAAGAATAGGCTAATGGCCAAGGATAGGCTGCTAGGCAAGGATAGGCTGCTGACCAAGAAATAACCTTAAAACTAAAACAAAGGCTTAATCCATCAAAGTCTCCAATAAGTTCTGGGAGAGAGTATCCAAGTTCTGGAAAAGTCTTCAAATATATTTTATCTTCTATAGTTCTGCTCTTGGCTGACTGTTCTTGTTAACCAAAGTGTAACCAGAATATAATTCCAAAAAGAACCCGTGTACATAAAGACTTAACACAGGCCTGCACTCCCTAGCCTGTAACTTTCCCTTTAAAAACCCTTCACTCTGAGGGCTCTGGGCCATCGTTCTTCACCTGGCTAGCCAGTGTATTGAATGCAAACCAAGCCTGGCTTGCTTTATTAATAAACCCCTTTGTACTTGTATCGGATATTGGCTCTGTGGTGCTCTTGATCAGGGGTCTCAGAACAGGGGCACAACACTTGTTCAAGTAGTCTGTCAGGCTAGACGTCTCAGCTAGCCATCTCGAAATTGTCCTGAGCAGTTTGTAGTCTAAAGCTGATGTTTGGGTGATGTTTGTCAGCTTAATGGAGTTCATAGTCCATGCGGAGTCATTGTTGTGGGATCCTGTCATCTTTTTGGAGACTTCAAATTCGATGTTAGGTGTGATCATCGTTCACCGCAGAAATTTTTTTTTTGTTCTTACTCTGTGGTTTGAAGCAATCTTAATTGTATCTGTGGCAGAATCGTGTCTCACAGCCAGCCCCAAGTTTGCAATACAACAGGTTCCATTTTTCTTCAACAAGCTATTCTTTGATTTCAAGTCTCTGTGAGCAATAGCTGGCTTTCCTTGGGTACCAACAATCTTCATGTGAAGATGGACAAGACCGCTTGCCATGGACTGAGCAAGTTTGATAATGCCTTCCAATGTAACAGTGTATCTTTTCAAGTAATCAAAAAGGAATCTATGCTCATGGTAATCCGACACCAGCCACAGCTGAGTCCATGTGCCGTTGTCTTTGTTGTCTGCTACTATAAATCCTAGGATGTTTTCATGGCACAACATCACAGTCTGACTAATCTCAGCCTCTTGGAACCACAAAAGTTCTTCACTAGAAGAGAATATCTTCACAGCAACTTCTTCTCCCTGCCACTTGTCTCGCCAAATTTCTCCAAACCGAGCTTTGCCGATGCTTTCTTGTAACATGATGGTCCTGGCAACTGTTCTCTGAACAAGCAGCAGTAAACCCTTTGTCCCCAGCAGCAGCATCGCTGCCACCGCCAACATGATGAGAAGCAACTTGTAGCTCAGAGCAGAAGCCACCACCTCCATGGTCCTGCTGCCACTATTTGTGGCCCAGCCGCAGCTGCAGCTTCTCCTTAGCAAGCCTCCCAGGCTGGCCTCCAACTCGGGATCCTCCTGCCTCTGCCTCCTTTAGCAAATCCTACTGGCATGAGCCCCCACAACCAGCAACGTGCAGCTCAGGCCTCAGCTGGGGACTGCAAGGCCACAGGCAAGCAGCTTTTTTGTGAATTCATGCAACAAACATTGGGCGCCAAATGTAACACGAATCTTAAATGGTCTTATTAATAAAAAACTCAGAGCCAGATATTGGGGTAAATTCTGAAAGATCAGAGAGACAGAACAAGCCAGCGCCAACCCTCAGGGCAAGGCTCTGCTGAAGCTGTAAATCAATCTAGCTTGGTCACGGTTCAGCCTAGAGCATGGCTCAGCCTCACCTTGTCACTGGGAGCCCATGCTCCGCCAGCATCAGCAGCTGCCAACATCATCAGCTCCCCCACCTGGGGACGAGCCCCAGTGCCATGTCAATGGTTCCAAGCCCACTTGGGCCCGGAAGTGTGTGTGTGTGTGTGTGTGTGTGTGTGTGTGTGTGCGCGTGCGCGCGAGCTCGAGCACATGAGTGTGCTGGCTAAGCCATTCCTGCACTGTGACAGCTCCTCCCAGGATCTCCACCAGAGCCCCAGGCCCCCTCTTGAGACATGCCCCTGCCTCTGCAGCCACTTAGCCCTTGGGGACTCCGCCATAGCCTGGTCTCTCTGGAAGAGCAGTCAGTGCTCTTAACCATTGAGCCATCTCTCCAGTCCCTGGACATGGAGAAACAGAGACTCCAGCCTTACCAGCAGGCCCCATACCTTAAGCATACACTTCTCAGACTGCACAAAAACTTTATCCATACCCAGAACTCCATGACCCCCTTCACAACTCTAATGGGGAAAATTATTAAGGCAACTCCATGTAGTTAATCCAAGATTTATTTAGGGGTAACTTACAGCCAGTAAAGGGGTTGGTTACAGGATCCAGGAGAGGTGAGGTGCAGTCCAATGGGGTTCTCTGGAGAACTCTGCTCAGTCTGCCATCCGGCGTCCAGGATCACCAGGAACCAAGAGGGCCTGCACGGATGGATCTCCAGTCTTAAAGGCTCTCGTCTTGACCTGCCCCAGGGGGAGGTCCTAGGTAGGCATGGCAGTTACCAGAAGCCTCACCAGGGGTTGTGCTTCCAGGTCAAAGCTGGAACTGCTGCCCACTACACAACTCTAGACCCAACTCAGGCCTGCATCTTCAGCATATACAGATCACTCATTCAGACTCATGCCATCACTCATTCAAACTACACGACATACCCAGACATACACACTTTCAAACTTTCTCAGACCTAAAAAAAATTACAAACTCAAACCTTTTCGACTTACATACTTGCTGCAGCTCTAACTTCCTCTGGCTTTTAAAATATCACAAATATGCCCAGAGATGTGTCTCCAAATTGACCATCAACATAAACCATCACAAACGTACCAAAACCAAACCACCCCTTACTAACCCCCCTGCTGTGAGGAGATCTGGAGATCCAGGTGCTCCACGAGGCTGATGTAACTATCTCCATGCTGAGGCTCTGGAAATACATTTCCCTAATAAGAAGGATGAACACAATACCAGGTGTTTACATCCTTGTGGACATGATTTTTAACATTGTATATGTTGCCCAGGATTGGTCAGTAAGGATTTCCCTAAAATTGTCAAAACATTGGTAGACATACAACAGAGTCAGAAATGCACAGAGAAAAGATTTGAGATAATGATGGACCAGCCTGACTCCATCTTAAGATTAGAAGCCATCTTGTTACAAGGTCAAAGTAAGTTCATTCCTGTTTTCTGTAAAACTTGAGTTCGACTGTGTCTTGACATATTTTCTGAAATTTGACATCTCCCACACCCTATACCCTAACCTCCATCCTGATAAGATGTTCTGCTAAATAATTTTGAGATGTTCTGCCAAGTTACTATATAACCAAAATTCCTCTGAAAATCCCCTAACCCTTGAAAAACCCCTAGCCTTGAAGTTTGGGGGTTAATATAAACCCCACCTTCTCCTGTGTTCAATGCTGTTCTTTCAAGCCCCACTTTAGAGAGACATCCCTGTCTGACAGAAAATAAAGCCTGCTTAATTCTACTAAAAGAATTTGGGTAATGGTCCTTATTCTCATTTGGTGGGATTAACAGTAATAGGAGAGATGTAGAACACAGAGAGGTAAAATAAACAGAGAAAAGAACAAAGGACAAAGGTGTAGATAGAGGAAATGGAGAGAAAAGGCTCAGTGCAATGAAACAGACATGAGAGGAACAAGAGACAAAGATGGAGAGAGCACAGAGACACAGACAAGGAGACGCAGTGCAGGGAGAAGTAGATGAGGTGACAGCTGAGGAGAGATGACTCTCATCAATTACATGTATCTAGTCACTTCTGAAACCAACTCCCAGCTTCCTTACAACGTCAACAAAATAAGGTTAAGTTGGGTTTTTATCATTTGCAACCACAAAAGATACTGTTATCATTGACTGTAATCTTTAAAAAATGAAAATGAGCCTCAATCAATGTGACTTCACAGGACACATTTGGAACACTGGTTATCAGAGGTCACAGCATCTATCCCTCAATAATTCTACCATGTTTAGTTGCACTGTCCTCACTCACCTGAAAGAGGCTGGTGATGTGAGAACAGGACACTGAACAGTGAAAGTACGAGCCATGAAGATGCGACAGCTGGTGCCTGACTCCTCAGCCAGCCCTTACATGGAGCCCAAGATGCTTCTGATCACCATTGTAGTAGAATCCTCTACTTCCAGACACAGTTTGGCTGGGTCTCCTTGTCCCACACCACTCCCACCCACACCTTCTCAGTTAAGGAGATTCAGGATACACATAATTCAGAATCACATTTAATTATGAAAGAGAAATGTTTTCAGCACATCTCTTCAACAGTCCCTGTAGGACAGTGGAAACACAAGGCCTGGGGGTCTGAGTAGATCATGCTGCAGTAAATAGAAGGTCTCTGGAATCAGTCCAGGAGTCAAACACAGAGCCCTGGGGAGTTGGAGATCATAAGAGCTGAGCTGTTAAGTACACTGGCACCATGCTAGACTCTGAATCAGAGAGCGACAGAAAGACTGGCAAGGATGGGAATTCAGGGCAAGGACATGCAGGCCTTACAGTGTAACAGCCAACTCAGTCAAAACACCATGAATCACTGTAGGAGCCCTGTGGAGAGAGAGAGGGAGTGGTCTCAAAAGCTACCCTGTAAATTCCTGACTCTCCTCCTGGATCCCATAGAGTTAGATGAAGAAAGCTGGTGTCCAGGCCATGCCACCACCTTCCCCATCACCTGTGCAGAGATGAAAAGCAGGTAAAGGGGGCCAGAGCTTCCCAGGACACAAACGTGTGGGAGGTGGAAGAGAAGCTACCACCCTCAGGGAATATGAAGAATCTTATCTTTTTGTTAAGTCATAGGAATCTGTCTCCTCTGCAGGACTGTCAGCCTCTTCCTGTCACTATCAGCATCCATTGTCATGGTCTCCAGTTTGAGGCACAGAACAGGCAACATTTTAGTGTCTAAACTCAAGATGTGGCTCAGGTGATGGTGGCAAACCCTTGCTCAGGGACAACCTCTGGAGCTTCCTGCAGACACTGACTGTGACACCAGCTGTGACACTCTCAGCCCCACAGCAGAGACAGACTATGTCAGGACTATGTCAGGTACACCATTTCACACCCTTCTCTCACACCCACATCCCTGCACTCCCCGCTGCCCCCCAGGACAAGGGCTGACATATTACCTGCTGGAGGAGGCCCTCGAGGTCCTACAAAAGGAAGTCACAGAGATCTTATTATAAAAACAGGGACTCTCTCATGCAGCCCAAGAGGCAAGAAGACATTGCAGCTTAGTTGAAGTTGTTTTCTTATCATGTGTCCACTAAGACACTGAGCACCCCACCCCCCCAAATATTAAGGATGAAACTGCCACCTGCATGAGGGAAAGCAAAGCCCATGCTCTCTCAGTGATGGAAGCTCTGGAAAGAAGCCAGTGAGAGTGGACAGTAGGGGAAGTCCCAGAATGCACTCCACCATGGCTCTGTGGCAGTCACACAACCAGTAAAGTCAGATTCTGGTGTCCCCCCTAGGGTCTCCTGTGTGCCCCCGGGGTCTCCTT